>MU182042.1:493479-527530 GCA_016904865.1 Pissodes strobi
CACACTTCGAAAATATTATCTAAAATTTGGTATAGAGCTTTGGAGGAGTCGTTTACATTTGAAAAGCCAAGAACCGGTGACCAGTCAGCGTCCAAAAGCAAGTCGTACATGAGAGGAAAGTTTGCTTTTCTAAAATTGTACTCCTTGGGAGCATTTCTATTAAGGCTAAAGCTCTTGACGTGAGGGTCAACTATTGTAGCCTGAAAATTTATAAAATTATATAAATAGAGCCAAATATTACTCTAAATAAAAACGGTGTTTTAAATTTAAACTTAAGAAAATAACAAGTTTTGAATCGAGCGAGCTTGAAGTTTATAACGTAGCTACGGAAACTACAGTTAAATGTTACTTTTGACAGACGTCAGGTCTGACAAACAGGGCGTTTGAATATGACAGAAATGTTACATTCCCGGCCTAGGACGAGAATGTTATGTGTCGTTTTTCGTCCGATCGGATAAAAATATGTTTTCTGGGGAGTTAAAACTGCCAACGATCAATTGGCGAACCATTACCACGCCTCTCAGAAGATTCAGAGTATTTAAGTGGAACTGCATCTTTTTTCAAGAAATGTTTTTCTGTTCGATAATCATTGTCGATAAAATGTTTTTCACACAGATATTTATTCTTTATCACATCTGAGGGTAAACCAGCAAGAGAAGCATTTCCTGAAACAACAATTAATAGGGCTCTAATTCTAGAATATTGAATAGGAAGGCAATCGAGAAGACATCTCTAAAACGATATATCTTCCCTGTGATTATATCGGAGATTGTATAAATAAGTTTTAAAAAAATAGAAACCTATTCTTTTTTATAGTTAATACACTCTATAGATTGAAAAGTATCAAATTAAATAGTTTGGAGGTTTAGTTTAAAAAGTGAATAAAACATAATGGTTTCCTGACCTGAAATCCTGTTCCAACTTTCAGCACAGGCTCTAACCGTGGCTGACGTAAAAGACAGGCTATGGCGCGAAAAGGCACGTGATCAACTAAGGCTCATTGTTGTAATGGAGTTTATTTGCGTTGGTCAGTTGTCAATTCCATAACAACAATGAGCCTCAGACTTTTCGCGCCATAACCTACGCTCTAATATGGTGTTGAAAATAACCCCGGTAAAAAACAGTGTATAAAAACAATCTATTTTTAAAGCTTCAAAGTTTACTCGCCCAACGAGCCGAAAAGTAATTATTATACCTGAACCAAGACTTGAGCCTAATAATACGTTTAGTTCACTTGGTGAAATTTAGATATTCAACTTGGGAGTGTGGCAGAAAATCACTAAAATCGGTCACCAAATAAATAAGTTATTTACCATTGAAAAATGGACGAAAAATTTAATTTGGGCCACACTTCAGAGTAGGAGGTATGTAGGTGTATTAGAAGTACTAGTTTCTTATATTTACTTGTTTGAACTCATTTTTGGTCTACCCTGAATTGGCATTAACTAAAATTTAAATTGCATAATAATAATTAATCAAAACCATCCTTGTCAACCTTTCAATTTTAAGCTAAAGGTGTTTTTATCCTATTTCCCTCATCCCCATACGTTTCAACCAATAAAACGCTTTATTTTTGAAATTCAACCAATAGCCGACGTTTTCATCGACAAAATCTCTAGAATCAATTTTTCGACAAAGTTTCCGCATAAACGTCAAATATTACATAAAGTCGGCTATAGTCAATAAAAATTTTGAAAAGTTTGGCGTTAGACCTATTGAGAGCAATGAGCAAAAGCACTTTTTCGAAAAACTAATTTTCTTGTGGCAAATAGTTCGGTTAAATATATTTTGGGTCATTATGCAGGTAAAATTATTCCTCAAAGTTTTTTGCTTTTGAGTATAAACACCCTCGACAAATGAACTCCCAAAATCCCTCGCCTGCGGTTCGTGATTTGATGAGGTTCATTTATCACGGGTTTACTTAATCGAAAAACTTTGCGTAAAATTTTGACAGCAAAAATAACGTTCCATTATTATATAATGTTACTGACTGACTATAATTCCCAAAATCTTGAGGATGTTTATTTAACTAATAAAAAAAACCAAATTTTAACAATCTGTTATTTTAACTTAAAACTTGGAAAGGGTAAGATTTTTTTTTTGAGTGAAAAGACATTTAAACAAACATACACATTTAATCTTAGAGGTTACACTCGCCCCCGCTAAGGGCCTAAGGTTACGAAGTAGATCATATGAGAAAAATGCAACCCGCGTGAAAACTAAACTAATGGGTCCGAGCAATTTAAGAACATGGAAGTATACGAAAAGTATTTTTTTCATATTTGTTTGGTCACCCTGTATGATGCCACTCAGAGTCGATAATAAATGTATATTGTTTTCTTTTCGCAATTTCAAATAGATAGGTACATACCACAATGTATTATTCATTGCTTTGTAATTTTTTCGTCTTTTGGAGATCTAAATTAACATATGAACGTCTTCATTTTTGCGCCTACTAAGTCCACAATTAAAATATTCACATTTATTTCCAGACATGTTTTATGACTACTACAACGACGCCGACGCTTCCTTCGATAAAGACTGAATAAATACGAAATAGTTAAAATTTGTTACCACCTGCAATAATCGGCGAAAAATAATGAAAAGTCGGGCTGAAGCCAATAATCCTAGCGTCGTCGCGGCCTCCCGCCGCCGCCGGCCGCTACGCTCGTCTGATTTTGTCTCATGCATTACACATGGTGAACCATGGCAACATTGCGCGTTGATTTCTCCTATGGATGCAGACTTTGCAAAGCTTGCATCCATTTAGGGGGGCCCGAACGTTGCCGTATCTTGTTCGATCTATTGCGTTAGCTATATTCATCTATGCCCTCATATTGAAAATGAATAATTTTACAAGGCTTCATTAATATTTTCTACGAAAAACATAACTGTAGTGACATTTGTCTATCGACTAAACTATAAAATCAAATACATACCATAATTTTGTAATATTGTTACATATCAGGTCTTTTTGGGCATTATATGGGGTGATAATTCCAACGGTGTACTTGACATTACGATCTACCATGCTGAAAATTGTCGTCAACAATTTTTGTATCATAAACACCTCGTCCATATTGGTATAATCCGCCGAGTGGTTCACTTTTTCGCAATTGAAAACTAAATATGGTTGAATTTCTTCCGGTAACTTATTGACAGGATTTGCAAAAGACCTGAAAAATATAAAGATATATGTTACTACTTTTTTCTATGCAATTTCGAGTATATATCTGCTATAAATGTACAATGTTCTATTCGAGGAAGAGTTTATAGACGGCATAGAGGATACACTAATTACAGAACCAGAAGCCAACTTTTGGGTGCAAAACATCAGTCTGCCTGATATTTTGAACTGTATGTCAAACTCGAGTTTTCTCACTCCAAAGAAGAGTCATAAGAGTTATAACAAAGGTCAACTATAAAGATGATGTAAAAAATAAATATGTCGAACTAAGCATTCTAACATTTTCCTCTCTATATATTGTTACGGCTAGCAACCATCCGAATGTTTTTGTGATACCGTATAGAACTAGCCGCCTTGTCGCGTCTACGTATGAGTCATCGCCGACCGCGAAGATTCAGGAACTGTGGAATTATCTCGATGCCCTGGTCGAGAATCATATAGTGGCCTCGCTTTTTCCGGAGTATTCGTGATAGATTGTAGGTTGTATATAAGTAGCAGGCAGAAAGCGTGTTGAGTTAGTTAATTATTTGAGTGTTGAATTGTAAAGAGGTAATAGTTGTAAAGTTAAAAGAGTACTTTATTGTGTTTAATTGTACACAGTGATAAAGAATAAAGAGAGCATTGGTTTAAAATAGTAAAAGTTGTAATTTCGTTCAGAACCCACGGCAAAAACGTAACAATATTTATCTGTTTAAAATTTGCTGTAAGGCTCGAATTCGTGTCTATGTATGGGGAACTAGAAAATCGTAAGAGATACAGTCTCGGTCAAATTAAGCCAAAATTGCGCATTTAGATGCCTAACAATATGCCGTTTAGAAAGTTTTAAAATTCCGAGTATTTCCGGAGATATCCGGAAAAAAAACCAAAACTTTGAAAAATCGTTTTTTTTTCCTGGGCTTATTTAAAAACGGATTTCAAATTGAATTACACTTTTGCATTACCACTTTTTCCGCTCTATCCAATGATGGTATCCAATTTGAAATCCGACGTTTCGTCTTCAAGGGATCATCATCAACGTTCTTTTTTTAAATACGAACTTTAATTTTTTTTATCGTTTTTCAGATGTTATTGGCGTTATTAATATGATTATGTGTATTTATTTTTTTTTATTTTTATTATTATTTTTTTAATTATATATTTTGCTTTGGCGTAATCTTAAATAATTTAAGGTAGGTACTTTTTAAATTTTTATATTCTATAAAAATATTTTATTTTGTTTTTTGTATTAAGTGGAAAATTGGAGCGTATTAAAAATAAAAAATAGTAACATTATTTCTTATGAATATGGCCATGAACTATTACTCAAACAAGTTGCTTACTGGAAAGAAAATATTCTCAATTTTTAACCAATTAAAAAATGTATTTAATAGAGAACATCAACAATTTATAATCATACTACGTGATACTATAGGTACTTTGATGGAAAAACAACTATTGGAATTTTGTATGATCATAAATTGTTGATGTTCTCTATTAAACAAATTTTTTAATTGGTTAAAAGTTGAAAATATTTTATCTTTGCACTAAGCAACTTGTTTGAGTAATAGTTCATGGCCATATTCTCGTAAAAAATAATTTTACTATTTTTTATTTTTAATACGCTCCAATTTTCCACTTAATACAAAAAACAAAATAAAATATTTTTATAGAATATAAAAATTTCAAAAGTACCTACCTCAAATTATTTAAAATTACGCCAAAGAAAATATATAATTAAAAAAATAATAATAAAAATGAAAAAAAAAATAAAAACACATAATCATATTAATAACGCCAATACCATCTGAAAAACGATAAAAAAAATTAAAGTTCGTATTTAAAAAAAAGAAAGTTGATGAAGATCCCTTGAAAACGAAACGTCGGATTTCAAACTGGATACCATCATTGGATAGAGCGGAAAAAGTGGCAATGCAAAAGTGTAATTCAATTTCAAATCCGTTTTTAAATAAGCCCAGGAAAAAAATAAAACGATTTTTCAAAATTTCGGTTTTTTCCGGATATCTCCGGAAATACTCGCAATATTAAAACTTTCTAAACGGCATATTGTTAGGCACCTAAATGCGCAAGTTTGCCTTAATTTGACCGACACTGTATCTCTTACGGTTTTCGAGTTCCCCATACATAGACACGAATTCGAGCCACCCTGTACACAATATGGATAAATATATTACAAATAACCCCAAACATAATATTTATTAATTTTTTTGTCTTTCACAGAACGATATTTTAGCCTTTACCTTTAAGGCCTTTATAACTTGCTCCTACACTTCGTTTATAATCTGTACAATTACCTTAATTTTCCTTCATAAAACTTGTTATTAGGGAATGAACATATATCGGGATGCATTCTGTATTGGTCCGTTAACATTTTAATCGGCGATCTAGGGTCACTTCCAAAATTACTCGCTAACCTACTGAACAAACTTTGTCCAAATCCCAACTTCAAGGCGTCCTAAAAAACACCAAATCAGTCAGTTTTTGATAACTAATTGATGTTTCAGATTTACTCTTATACTTAAGCTGGTTTTATGTTTTTAAAAAATATTATGTTTTAGTCGGATCAGACGTAATTTTTTGTGGCTTGTTTTTGGTTATCAACTCTATCTACAGGCCTTCAGACTCGCCACCAAAACTAGCATATCTGTTTATAATAAAGCAACATACTATTATAGTACGTTACACCGAGATACAATCTAAAAATAAGGACTTACCCTATTCATGATAGTAGCATTCAACTGTTGAGGGTCGCCTACTAAAACAAGTTTATCTATTCCTAATATTGTAGGCAGCAGGGCCTCCACTTCGTGGCATTGGGTAGCTTCGTCAATTATACAACAAGTAAATTCGATAAGTCCCCTGAAATGGTACCAAAATTATCCTTAACTATTCGAAACATATGAACCAAAGAAGATGATAAAAGTAATAAAAAGTAACATTCAGTCACTTGTGTTCACTGCTCAACGTAACCCCTGAGTGTACCTAGTTGAGGCAAATTGTTTTAAAGTCAATTGATGAACGTCTTCAGCTTCATTTGAACCTCACGGACCTATTGCACACTTCTTAATTTAGAGCATTGGAATACGTGTATACATTCTGTTTCGCTCTCTAATTATTCCTACCGATTTTAATTGCACGATGAAACTATAATATTTTTTAGTCTTGAATTGCCATTTTTGATGATTCTCTTTATTCTAGTAAATTTTTTGTACTCGGAAATAAATAAATAACGTTTCTCATGCATATAAATGTACATGGTACAACATATATGCACGAAAGAGAAGCAGATGGCGAAGTTTAACCAGGTGGCCATTCCTCCACTTAACTATCTACAGCCCTCGGTGCTTACAATAAAGCAATAAATCTATAACCAAATAAAATTTGCATTTCCACACACAGTATGTATGGCTATAATAAATAAGCAAATAAACATTTTAAAGATTTAACAAGTAGTTCTTGAATTCTAATCCTAATTTATTTCTATTGCACAGTCTGAATTTTATAGGAACCGAATTATACACATGGACCGCATTATAAGTGAAAACCCTTTGGTATATAGCTGTCCTATGGTAAGGTAGTGAAAGAGTAGCTCTATGTCTCCAAACACAAGCATGCTTACTATGTCTAAACTCAAGTTTATTATACAAATACAGTGGCCGATCCAAATCCAACAACTTCCTCGCAAAAACCAGCAGGTGCTGCTTAAAAATATCATTACATTTTAACCACCCCAACTGACCAATACGTAACGAAACAGAGTCATATTTTCTTATACCATAAATAAATCTACAACATGAATTTTGAACATATTGAATTATTTTCTTAGTGACAACATCAGGAAAAGGATAATATACTATGAGACAATAAAAGTACACTGGCATAACAAGGCTCTCACACAACTTTTTTCTGGTTTTAAAGTTCAATATAAACCTATTCGCATACAGCAGTCGCATTTTAATGTAGCTTTTTTGTAATAATGTTTGTACATGTTTGGGAAATCTTAAATTGACATCCAAATAAAGGCCTAAGTTCTTGCCACAGTTGGAAAAGGATAATTCAACATTATCAATTTTTATCTTTCATTTATTTACAAGGTTTTTACGCTGCTATTCAGAGGAAAACAATAGAAGTTCTGTTTTAGTGGGATTGATTCTCCGATTATGTGACTTTGAATATTGCATTATGGCCTCTAAATCCTTATTCATAGAAAGAGCTGCATTTTCAGGCTTAAATGGATCAAATGCAAGTAAAAGTTGAGTGTCGTCAGCATAAGCATGTATATGCGAATTCAGGTTCAGTGAAAACATGTCAGAGGTATAGATTAAATATAAAAGAAGACCCAGAATGGAGCCTTGAGGTACTCCAGATACAACTCTTTCAGAGTGTGAGGAGATGTTATTCAATCTAACAAACTGGCTTCGATCAGATAAATAGGATTTAAAGAATGTCACCCTCACCTCATCAAAACCATAGTAGGACAGTTTCGCACACATAAGGTCATGATTAATAACACCAAATGCCTTTGAGTAGTCTAGGAGAATCAAAATAGCCGCCATTTTCTTATCCAGTATATCCACAATACTATCAGTTATATACAGTAGAGCTGATGTGGTACTGTGATTCACTCTAAAACCAGACTGATGAACAGGAAACAGTTTTTTATTATCTAGATAATATGTAATTTGGGCATGAACCACTTTTTCTAGGACTTCAGAAATTATAGGTAGCAGACTGATTGGACGAAGTTCACTTAGGCTATTGGGATTTTTTGTTTTGGGTACTGGAGACACCAGTGATATCTTCCAACAACTTGGGAAATACCCTATCTCTAGACAACAGTTGACAATATGACAAATATGATTATTAATCACAGGCAAACATAAGAAGAGTCAGGTCATCATATCCTGAAGCATTTGATTTTAAACTGTGGATAAATTAGCTCCTGCTGGCTGACTAATTGAAAAGAAAAATTATTACTATGACTCTTCCGGTTTGCAGTATAATACAATATAGAATCCTTACAATTATCGGTTTTGTGATAAACACTACAGAAATATTTGTTTATATCTTCAGCAGTTCCTAACGTTGGCGGTATCATACTTCCAAACTTGGCATCTGAACAAACATTCAAGTCTTTAAGTGTTTTCCAGAGCTTTCGAGGGTTGTTTTCATTTGTAGTGAAGACGACCTGCTGCCTTAGTTAAATGTCTAAGTGATTTGTAATGTTCTCTACTTGCAACAGTCTTTACCAGTTTTGCCTTCAATCTGGCATTTTCCGTCTCCTTCATCATCATTTTTATAGCCAGTGTTAGCCATGGAGCCGAAATCAAGTTCGTTCAGCATTTTTATTAAATCACCTTAGTTGATCATATTAGGCTTATGTTTCTTTCTTAGTTATTTTTTTCACCCATCTAATCTTTATTTCATTTATTCATGTGTTCTAGTGATATGATTTAGTTTGTAAGTACATTTCGTAAGAAGAAGTCACTGTGTGACTTCGATTTCTTTCGTTCACTTTTAAGACTGGGCGAAAATTATGTCTTTTTTAAGTTATATTGTCTAGGAGGCAGAGGTGCTATAGTAATGCCTTACATATTTTTGGTCCTTGGAGTACCACTCCATACTTTCCATTTCAAGAGTATAGACAGTGGCGAGTATGAGAGATGCATCTGATCCACTGTACCCATAGAAGGGTGTAGATTAAAACTAATTTTGACTTTGCCTCCCACTTCGGTGTCACAAGCTGAATTTTTCAGGGATGGAAGTACATGATAAGGTAGCCCTTATTCCGGAGGTAATACAAAATTAGACTGTGCAAAAGGGTACTATCATCAAAAATCGAGATATTGATACCACCGTATAGAGAAAAACATAGTTATTTTTTGATCCAAAGCACAAAAAGGTCTTTGCAGGGAGTATTTTTTTATAATTATTTAAAAAAAAATCATTTACATTAAACGTAAATATCTCGGTTTCAGCCGGGCAAAAATTTGATTAACTTGTAGTCTTTTTTAAATACAACATTCATTTGACAAAAAAGGAAGGCCTAAATGAGAAAATACTATTCTTTATAAAAGTTTCGCCTATGTCTTGACCAGGTAATAGAGCAAATCCCATATTTTTTGCCTGTAAACTAACAATGCTATAACGATAAATAATAAGAGACGTCATGGGTTTACGTCGCATAGCGCCATAATTAATTCAGACGCCAGATGCATCATTCATAGTCTATCTTTCTCTTCGCCTTCACGTTTAGCATGCTTTGTTTCTCTCTGCGTGCCGACAGATGCAACACATATAATATATGATTATAGACCTATTAAGATTTGTTTTATTTTATTTGTGTTATAAAACTTCTTGTTAGGTGTCAATTTACAATCTGCCATATTGTATATCTGTTTTTATCAAAGAATAAATAAGTTTATGTGTTACATATAAAGTACCTATCTAGTAAATTTGGAAGGAATATAGAAATTTTTTGTGTTTTTATTATATCTGTTTCAGGTGAATATATCTGGGTAAAGTTGTAAGTTTTTGTTTAAAATTTTAATTACGGAAGAATCAGAGAGCAAAAATAGGGATGATGCTAAACGTCGCCAAGGCAATATGCTTGTTGATGCAACAAACAGGGTGCCTGGAAATTAGAGGTCATGACTGATACCAAAGACAATACTAGTATTGTCTTTGCTGATACTTAGGCCGCTTTCGTCTTAATATTTCTAAAGGGTGAACAGAACTGAACGGATCAGTTCAGATCATTGTTTAAAATGAACGCATACAAGAAAGAAGTACGTTATAAGTAGTATTTGACTCAGGATCAAAGATTATTAAATTGTTCATTTTCCTTGTTTAGAAAATTTGTACTAATCTTTAAAATCATTTAAATAATACAAACAAAAACAAGAATTTTGAACGAATTGACACTAGTGACAGCTGCCCCGAAATTGTGCTGAATGATCCTAAAAATATCCAGGATCTTTGCGGGTGCAGAGGGGTATCGATTTGAGTAAATCTGTTCAGTTCACTTGGCTAAAACGAACACACATGATCTGAATGGTTCACCCCCGGGCTATCCAAAATGGAAAAGAATATCATATAAGTCTTGCGGTACTTTTTCTCTTCGGTTCAATATTTCTTTTACAGGAATACTTCGTCGTATTTATTACTAATTTTAGCATCTGAAATGACTTTTTGTATTATTTCATTAATAATATCAATACTATATCGAATCTTGCTTGCCACAAGAAAAGTAGAAAAAGTTCTATCTGTCGCCCTAATTAACTTGCCTTTATTATCATTGCATATAATGACTTCGGTCTATTTCGAACATAAAAGAGACAAGAGGCTCAATTTCGCTTTCTGAACTTGAATCCGTTGTGCTGTCCATTCTAATTTGATTTCTGTTAAAAAAAATATGCAATATTGTATAAATAAATAGGTACCCTTTAAAAAAACAAGTTATAAAAAGTCATTGCTTAGGGTCGTAAGTATACATGACAAATTAATATTCTTTGTTCCAATTTTATTTTATTCTGAGTAGGCTATGACTGGATTGTTGATAACAGTACCCAACAATATAAATAAGTATCAGTGTGTGTGTGTGTGGTCTGCTTTAGTGAAATAAGTAATTGTAAATTCCGCTCGAAAATAGTGCATAATAACTTTAAAAATTGTGCCAGAAAAATTTTGAAAAGTGGTACTCACCATTCTCAGGACCAGTAGAACCGTACGTACATATTTTTATTGCCACAAAACAATACTTTATATCGAAAACAAACAAATATACGTAAACAATAGATCCCAAACATTCCTACATCTCAATTGTTTACTTAAATTCCGATAGCCAAAGTCCGAAATATTGTAGACCATACACGTAGCGGACTTTTGCTGATCTATTTGTTTTGTTTTCTTTATTGTTCTATCCATTAGTATTGTTATGGAAAGTAGAACAATATTGGAGTTAGTACAAAATCTTGTCAAAAGTAATGAGGAAATCAAAGATCAAATTCAAGATAACCAAACCATAATAACAAATGAAATTAAGGCTTTGAAAGAAGAATCGTTTGAAAACGTGTCCCAAATTAGGAAGGAAAATAAGGAAGTTAGAGAGGAAATTAAGGCCTTAAAGGAGAAGTTGGAGAAAGTCGAAAGGGATTCCAAGAAATTTAAATTAGTCATCCACGGACTCACGGAAGGACCAGACGAAGTTTCAGATCTTGGGGTCTGTCTTGAATTAATAAACGAAAAACTAGGAGTCGAGTGCCGCTTTGCTGATACAAGAAACCTTTTCCGTTTAGGCAGGCCATTGGAGGAAAAGAACCGAGCCGTTTCTTTGGAGGTTAACAGCTTTTTTCTGAAGAAAGACATTCTAAAAAATAGTAATAAATTAAAAGGAACTAAAATTTTCATCTCTCCTGATTACACGGAAGAACAACTAGCAGACCAAAAACTTCTCTACCAGCATTTAAAAGAAGCTAGAGAAAGTTCTAAAGAAGCTTATATAAAAAATAACACTCTGATGATTGATGGTCAGAAGCGAACAATTGAGGATCTTAGGAAGGAAAAAACAGCATCACAACAAAAAATCAACCATCTTGCCTTCAACCGATACAAGAACCGGCCCAAGGAGCAGCAAGTAATAACAAACGAAAGGCGCAGAACGACAAAACTGAAAATATTCTTCAGCCATCCAAAAGAAATTTGAGAAGTACTAGTGTTAGCAGCAACGGTAACAATTAAAACATCTTCCTAGATTTTACATTTTTATACAGATATTGTTTGTTTATTTTTAATAGGTGTAAAATTTGTTAGGTGAAATATTTGTCTTTATGTTATTTTAATTTTATTTTATTTCTCATTTTACCAATATCTTGAATCTACTTGTTTTATTAAAACATGAACAATGGATGAATATATAAGGGATTTTAATTACGCATATCACAAAAATTAAATTTGCAATTCTGCTGCAACCTGTCAAAGAATGCTTAATGGTGTGCAGCGAAAAAATACGTTTGAGATCTTTCACAACAATATTAATAGTCTTAATTGCCACCATGATGAACTAGTTGTTACCTTAGCTTCTCTTCAGCGGGATTTTGACTGTGTTGTTTTGACAGAGACACATAGAGTATCAGATTTGACGCTTTTAAACATTCCAAATTATAATTTAATCTACAACTCAGGGGATTTTAATAAAAATGTCGGGGTTGTAATTTATGTTAAAAATGATCACTCTTTTAAATTTGAAATGGAAAACTTTTTTAATAGTCGGTTAATTGATTTGACAATTAAAAAATAATAAAAAAACATTTCGATTGATTGCATGTTACAGGTCCCCATCAACAAATGCAAGCGTGTTTAATAATGATTTATACAATTATTTGCAGAAAATACAGAAAAAAAGTACCATTATGATTTGTTTCAGGGCGACATAAATATAGATTTATTAATAATCTCGGATGTGCAAAATGAATATTTAAATAGTTTGGTTGAGCACGGCTATATATCTACAACTAATAGCCCGACAAGAGTAACTGAACACGAGAATCTTGTATAGATCATATTTTTCTTAAATTGGACCAAAATGTTTCTTTTAAATCAATTGTATTTGAAACCAAAATTACAGATCATTACTCGCAGATACTACAAATTAATTGCTTTTTAAACAAGGAAAATAATACTTATACACAAAATCGAAAATTTAAAAGTTACCTTGATAACAAAATGTTGGAAAAAGAAATTCAAAAAATTAATTGGCAATCCTTGTACACAGAAAATGACATTAATAAATGCGCGAACTACTTTGTGGAACAGGTTAAGAATACTGTTATGCAGTGTATCCAAATAAAAAAATTAAAACACTCGGCAATTAAAAGAAAATGCTGGATAACGGATTCTTTAGTCAAATCTATAAGCAACAAAAATAAACTCTATAAAATTATGAAAAATAATCCAGACAAACCCAATATTAAGGAAGAATTTTCCCGATATAGTCAAACCCTTACACAACTCTTAAAAAATGCAAAAATAAAATATTATCAAGTCCAGTTGGAAAAAAATTTGAATGATCGTAACAGGCTTTGGAAAACAGTAAGAAATATTAACAATAATGAAAAAAAATCAGATATTAAAAAGATCGTATTAAATAACGAAGAAATTACTTGCAGCAAAAAAATTGCCAACAACTATAAAAAATGATACTAATTTAACTTTTAACGAAACCAAAATAGAGAATAAAGTTAACCTTAGATTAACAACTGAAAAAGAAATTCTGGAAATAATTAATACATTAAAACCTAAAAAATCACCCGGAAAGGATAAAATTACGTCTGAAGTTTTAAAGGGTATTGGTCGGTACATTGCAACACCATTGGCATTTTTAGTTAACAAATCAATTCAGGATGGTATCTATCCAGACGTTTTAAAAGAAGCAATAGTTAAACCTCTATATAAATGGGGAAATAGGGAAGATGTAGCTAACTATAGGGAAAAAATTCTAAAACATAGAATAGTTGATCACCTAGAAAGAAATAATATTTTATCCAATAATCAATATGGTTTTCGAAAAGGACGGTCAACAGAAGATGCAATGGCCGATTTGGTCTCAAAATTATATAACTCGATTGATAACAATATTCCTACAATATGCATTTTTGTTGACTTAGCAAAGGCCATTGACACTATTGCTCATAAAATCCTAATAAAAAAATTGCGAAATATTGGCTTTTCAGAAAATACTTTAAAATTGTTAGAAAGTTATTTACAAAATAGGCTCCAACGGGTTATAATAAATGAGGAACTTAGTGATCCGCAAGTTGTTAATTGTGGCGTCCCCCAGGGAACTGTTCTCGGTCCTATTCTATTTATTATTTATATGAATGATTTATACAGGGTTGACGGTAGGGCCGAAATAACTAGCTACGCTGATGACGCCGGCGTTCGGTACACAGCTGGATCATGGGAGGAACTTAAAAACTTAATTAAGGACGATTTTCCGAAATATATAAATTGGTTCAACCATCATTTATTGAGTATAAACTTTTCGAAAACTTTTTTCATGCCCTTTAGCAGTCGTTGAAGTGAACTACCAGAATTTCAAAACATTGAACTTTTAGAGAATTCTCAGAAGATTAGGATAAGCCGATGTACAAATATTAAATATTTGGGAGTCCACATTGACAGTCATCTTAAATGGAACCACCACGTCGAATACGTCAACAAAAAGCTTAGATCTTTAATACAATTATTTAAAATGTATAGTAAAATCTTTTCACTACCACAACTTAAATGCCTTTATTATGCATTGGTCCAATCGCATTTGACTTATGGGTTAATTGCATGGGGAGAGATATTACAAACTCATTTAAAATGTTTAACTGTGACACAAAAATGGCTTATTAAAATTATTTTTAACAAAGATCGACTTTACCCTACAGAACAGCTCTATAATGAAGCAAATATTTTTGACGTAAGATTGTTATTCTTTCAAACTGTAGCTATGCGCATCTTTAATAAAAAAATCATTCTGCAGAATATTAGTCATGAGTATAACACGAGATTTAGACGGAATGGTGTAGTAAAACCACAAGCCAAAAAAACCGTTGGTCAAAGATGCTTTACTTACTTAAGTGCTAACATATACCAAAGAATTGCCCATATTATTAAAACTGCACAGTCAAAGAACACTTTTAAACATGCTATTAGGAATTTTCTTACAAGTGAAATAACTAGGAATGAAGTTTACGCACTATTAGACGAAAAAAATAGCTATAATACTTAACGTTTTTATTCACTATATGTAGGTATTCACCATGTATCGTAATTTGTAAAGTTTTAAACAGATACAAATTATAATTATAGTAATGTAAGGATTTTATAGGTTAATGTGAAAAATATGTTGTTCTCATTTTATTTCTACGTGTAATTGTTTTTGGCACTGTTTACTTTATTATGTTTGTTCTTTTACTATAGCATTTTGTATACGTTTATGTGCATGCATATTTTTAAGTGCCACTATTTAGTTGTCACTTATGATGAATGTTTAGTTTTCCACGCACGAGTTTTCTCTTGTGGATTTACCGTGTATTTATTGTAGGTTATAATCTGAATGTTTGTAAATTGTGTAGACACATTTCTTTTACAATAATAATCAGTCATGGCCTACTCAGTATAAAATAACTTGGAACATAGGATATTTGAATGAAATTTTCCTCGGCCTCAGTGTAAAACATGAAATATGCAATTAAAACATTGACCTCTAATTTCCAGGCACCCTGTTTGTTGCATCAGCCAGCATATATATTCATCTGAAACAGATGTATGTATACCTGTATAATAAAAACGCAAAAAATTTCTATATTTCTTCCAAATTTACTAGATAGGTACTTTATAATATGTAACACATAAACTTATTAATTCTTTGATAAAAACAGATATACAATATGGCAGATTGCAAATTGACACCTAACAAGAAGTTTTATAATACAAATTAATTAAAACAAATCTTAATAAGTCTATAATCATATATTATATGTGTGGCATCTGCCGGCACGCAGAGAGAAACAAAACATGCCAAAAGTGAAGGCGAAGAGAAAGATAGACTATGAATGATGCATGTGGCCGTCTGAATTAATTATGACGCCGCAAGGAGTAAACCCATGAGGTCTCTCATTATTTATTGTTATACCATTGTTAGTTTACAGGCAAAAAATATGGGATTTGCTCTATTACCTGGTCAAGACATAGGCGAAACTTTTATAAAGAATAGTATTTTCTCATTTAGGCCTTCCTTTTTTGTCAAATGAATGTTATATTTAAAAAAGACCACAAGTTAATCAAATTTTTGCCCGGCTGAAACCGAGATATTTACGTTTAAAATTATTTTCGGCCATAAGGGCTAATGTAAATGCTTTTTTTTAATAATTATAAAAAAATACTCCCTGCAAAGACCTTTTTGTGCTTTGGACCAAAAAATATCTATGTTTTTCTCTATATGGTGGTATCAATAGCTCGATATTTGATGATAGTGCCCTTTTGCACAGTCTAATTTTGTATTACCTCCGGAATAAGGGTTACCTTATCATGTACTTCCATCCCTGAAAAATTCAGCTTGTGACAAAAAAGTGGGAGGTAAATCGTTTTCTAGAGCGAATATATTAACACATACACTCTACTACCATATAAACCACTTTAAACAACGGTCGAATATTATTTGCATATTTTGATAATAAAAGCAATATTACTATCACTAAATATAAAATAAAACTTACCTATTCACGGCGTCAATGAGCCTTCCATTTATGCAGCTATTTAAAGTCGTGCATATTATGTTGCTTTTTTCTATGATCAAATTTTCACACATTTTTAGTTCATGAACATATTGATCTGCAAAGAATGTCTTTGAAAACTCAACCAAGTTTTCATTTCGATCTCTTGCGGCCTACGAGTAAAGAATGAGTTTTTTTGGTAAATTTTGGTTATGTGTTCTAAATACATATTTATGTTATAAAGCTGAAGATATATATTTAATTCATTTTTATTCTGAACGAAAGTAAATCATTAAAATCATGGAGCTATTTTAGTATCAATGTAATGAAAGAAAAGCTTCAATTTAAGGTGGTTTACCAAAATGTGGATTACGTTGCTGCTAATAATTAAAAATATCAATAGAAAATGTATCAACAATCATGTAGCAATCATCAACACTAATGCTAAAGCAAATTGCTATATAGACAATTATCTTCAGCCCACGACTAATTTTCTTATGACGAAGGCATACACACTAAAGGACGCTTCTATTGCTCTCGACGAGTTGTGTGTGCGCGAATATGATGGTTGACGCAGATCTTGAACTGCTATAGATTGCAACTAGGAGAAAAAGCCCTCATGGGTGTCAGTTTTACAGTGTGCCAAGAAAAGGAATGTTCTAGAGGTGTCCACTGTACAGGGTTATCCAACGAGGACTAGACAAGGCGATTTTTTTACTTTCCCCGTACTTTTATAAAAAAAAAATTGAAATAGCCATCTTATGTAATTTTCTCCCCCGAATTCGGATATGTTCCGCAAAAAACAATTGAACATCAAATAAAAGTCCTAGGGGTCACTTTGATATTTTTTTAAATGGAACACCCTGTATATTACTACATTTTTGGACTCTCTAGAAAAATCTAAACACATTTTGTGTATAATATCCTATACCTATCTTTAGCTGTTTACCAAATATTGACAGTTGAAAGTCGTGCATTTTGACATTTTGACAGGCTCTAAAATCTAAACCGTACGAGATCAAAGAAAACGGTTTGCACATTTCTATCTTGGGTTTTTATAAGCTATCGAATGATAGTAACTTTGAATTTAACCGGAGATTTAAAAGTTCCGGTTAATTTTATCCGCAGGTTAAATTCGAAGATACTGTCATTCGATAGTTTATGAAAACTTAAGATAGGAATGTGCAAACCGTTTTCTTTGATCTTGTGCGGTTTAGATTTTAGATCCTGTCAAAGTGTCAAAATACCCGACTTTCAACTGTCAATATCTGATAAACAGCTAAAGATAGGTATAGGATATTATACACAAAATGTGTTTAGATTTTTCTATAGAGTCCAAAAATTTAGTAATATACAGGGTGTTTCATTTAAAAAAATATCAAAGTGACCCCTAGGACTTTAATTTGATGTCCGAATTCGCGGGAGAATAGTACATAAGATGGCTATCTCAGTTTTTTTTTATAAAAGGACAGGGAAAGTCAAAAAATCGCCTTGTCTAGTCCTCGTTGGATAACCCTGTACGAGATACGGATGCGCTCTTGTCGTCCATCCTCTCAGTCTAACAGGCTAAAGTGGGAAAAGCCGAGCCAAATCCCGAGAACATCGGGCGTGAAAATATCTGTAAAATAGGGAGATCTAGCCCATTTTTGCAGTATTCCAGATAATCCGACTTCGGGTCATCAACAAAGCGCAAAGCTCTCTTAGTGTTGTGTGTTGTTCAGTTGTGAGTGCCGGTATTTCTGATCATGAAGCAGTTTTGGCTATTTTTGATCACCTTAACGTTGAAAATAAGACTCAACGAAGAAGAGGAAGAATATTTAGTAGGCGGTAATTTTTGTAAATTTCGTCAGTTGTGTCAGAATGTTAACTGGTTGAGAATAAGGCAGTCTCCAGAGCCTTTGGTATCGTTCCAGTCGGTTGTACTGGATGTTTTTAACAAGCCATTTCCATTGAGATGGATCAAGCATAAGGCAAGAAAGAGGAAACCTTGGCTTACGGAGGATTTAAGGGTTTCTGCTAGAAACTTGCGCTGCCTTAATAACAATAAAAAGTTTTTCCTAAACAATCCTGATTTTGTAACTTATTGCAATAGATATCGTCGATTGGTGAAAGTAGCTAAGGAACTTCACTACAGCAGTAGGCTGTCGGGGGCTAAAAATAAACAAAATGAATCCTGGTCTATGGGGGAGAAGTGTGTAACCGTCCCACGCAGCATAGTTGTCGCGAAATTGATGTAGATTCCAACACATTAAATTCATTTTATTGTAGTGTGGCTGATAGTTTGACTGATAAAATTTCAACCTCGGGGAATCCTCTAAATTATCACGCACACGTACCTGTTGCAGATTCGTTTTGCTTTACCCCTGTTTTAAAGTGTGAGATCTATGAAGCACTTGGTGATATTAAGAATTCTAAGTCGGGTGGTGACGATGAAATATCTTGCGAATTACTTCGAGCATTGCCTGATGATGCATTTGGAGGTCTTGGCATCCCTGCGGATTTGGATATTTCAAACTGGTGGCGCCCTGGTCAAGAGTAAGTAATTGACCCACTCCTACGCCGACGAGCAAGTCGGAGCACACATGTTGCGCTGGCCGCATCCTTAAGGGTAGGTATTATCTTATTCATTATATCTTGCTAACACATTTAAAAGGGTTTTACGCGCAACACCTCTGCTTTATTATGTATTTAGTTTCGTTTTAGTTTCTTACCTATGGTGAAAGGAAAATGTACACTGTTGCTCTTTAAACTTTCATTATGCCCTTAGGGCTGTGTTACAAAATAAATAATATAATGTATCTAGACAATAAAGAATGTTCTATTTGAATTTATATGAATTTTGTGTTCTAAAAATTTAATAAAATTACCCATTCCGATGTATTATTTTGCATGGCCATTTATATAATATGGATCTGCTGGACATTTTAAAAAGCTTGGATCATACAATATAATCTCATCAAGACTAGTAGAGTCTACTAATTTAAATCTGCAGCTTACCTTAATTTGAGGTATATCAATATTCTTCAATGGGACATGTTTCTCCGCTAATTTGGGAAGAGAGTAGCCGACCACATCTTTACTTATACTGGTTTCCGGGCCTATTCGCACACATTTAATTAGATGCTTTAACTCTGGAAACGAAACATTTTATTATTTGGAATTTAATATTAAATAAAGTTACTAAATAAGTATACATATATTTAATAATTCCATTTGAACGTCGTAAAAAAACAGCCGTCGCCGTCGGTGAAACTTCATAGATTATACTTGCCAGGTCAGGTTATACCAACAACTCCTACAATACAAAGGCAAAGTGCTGACGCGTGACGTCATCATTGAGGCCAAGCACTTCAAGGTCATAGAAAGCAAACTGGGTGTTTCTTTCTCTTTTCATTCTGATTGTTCCTTATTCTTGGGTATAAGGTTATTGTAGGCACGAGTGTTAGCAATAATATTTGTATGAAACGAAAAGCAGGCACTACGCCTACTTAATAGCCGAAGGTTGTAAAACTGGATGTTTCATTGATTTCTCTTTAGCAACGTTTTCAGTTAATCCTGATGGGGAACTATAACTTGCCTGAGGCCACCTGGTGCAGAGTTGATGGTAATGTTGGAGTTCAGTGTCCTCGGGTGAGCCATGCTAATGCGCTATGCAATGTGTTTGCTCTCCTCAGTCTCGTGCAGATCAATGGCATACCTAACTCCAATGGTGTGTTGTTCCTTGACTTGGTGTTCTCGGATCGAGTGGATGTGAGAGTTGAAGCTGCTGCTGATCTTCTCCTGCCTGTATCGGCTCATCATGCAGCATATAATGTTGTTGTGCCAGTTAACCAGATCCAGGCTGCTTTGGAATTTGATGTTTACTATTATGAATTTAGAAACTGTAATTGTGAGCTCCTGAATGATCTTTTGGCCACATTGGAATCTAATGACATTGATTTAGCAACTGAGAATTTTTACTCTACATTTTATGGCTTTATCAATCTGTGTACAGGGTGGCTCGAATTCGTGTCTATGTATGGGGAACTCGAAAACCGTAAGAGATACAGTGTCGGCAAATTAAGGCAAAATTGCGCATTTAGGTGCCTAGCAACATGCCGTTTAGAAAGTTTTAAAATTTCGAGTATTTCCGGAGATATCCGGAAAAAACCGATATTTTGAAAATTCGTTTTATTTTTTTCCTGGGCTGATTTAAAAACGGATTTCAAATTGAATTGCACTTTTGCATTGCCACTTTTTCCGCTCTATCTAATGATGGTATCCAGTTTGAAATCCGACGTTTCTTTTTTTAAGTACGAACTTTAATTTTTTTTATCGATTTTCAAATGGTATTGGCGTTATTAATATGCCTATGTGTTTTATTATTTTTTTATTTGTTTTTATTTTTTTTTATTTTTATTATTATTTTTTTAATTATATATTTTGCTTTGGCGTAATTTTAAATAATTTAAGGTAGGTACTTTAGAAATTTTTATATTCTATAAAAATATTTTATTTTGTTTTTTGTATTAAGTGGAAAATTGAAGCGTATTAAAAATAAAAAATAGTAAAATTATTTCTTACGAGAATATGGCCATGAACTATTACTCAAACAAGTTGCTTACTGCAAAGATAAAATATTCCTAACTTAAAATAAAAAAATTTATTTAATAAAGAACATCAACAATTTATAATCGTATTACGTGATACTATAGGAACTTTGATGGAAAAACACCTATTGGAATTTTGCTTATAAATAAAATGCACTAAGCAACTTGTTTGAGTAATAGTTCATGGACAAATTCTCGTAAAAAATAATTTTGCTATTTTTAATTTTTAATACGGGCTCCAATTTTCCACTTAATGCAAAAAACAAATAAAATATTTTTATAGAATATGAAAATTTCAAAAGTACCTACCTTAAATTATTTAAAATCACGCAAAAGCAAAATATATAAAATTAAAATAATAAAAAAATAATAAAAATAAAAAAATAAAAAACACATACTCATATTAATAACGCCAATACTATCTGAAAAACGATAAAAAAAATTAAAGTTCGTAGTTAAAAAAAGAAAGTTGATGATGATCCCATGCAGACGAAACGTCGGATTTCAAATTGGATATCACCATTGGATAGAGCGGAAAAAGTGGCAATGCAAAAGTGCAAATTAGATTTGAAATCCGTTTTTAAATAAGCCCAGGAAAAAAATAAAACGATTTTTCAAAATTTCGGTTTTTTCCGGATATCTCCGTAAATACTCGGAATTTTAAAACTTTCTAAACTGCATCTTGTTAGGCACTTAAATGCGCAATTTTGCCTTAATTTGACCGACACTGTATCTCTTACGGTTTTCGAATTCCCCATACATAGACACGAATTCGAGCCACTCTGTACACCAATAAAACGCTTTAAAAGCTCTGGTTTTCCGGTATGGTTTTCCAAGGAACTTCAGGCTGTGGTTTTCCAAAAAAAGATTGCCCATAAAAAGTATATAATAATGAGAAGATCACAGGATGATTACTTGTTATTTTCCAATTTAAGATCTAGATGTAGTGGGTTAAGGGAAGTGTGCTATAATGATTACATTGTAAATATGGAATAGAGAATAAATGTTGATCCATCTTTGTTTTGGAGGCATGTTAGTAACACTATGCGGTTTGACGGTTATCCCGCCACTATGTTTTTAGAGAATAGGAATGGCAATTGTGGTGGGGAGGTTGTGGGTTTATTTGCTGATTATTTTTCGTCTGTGTACAGTGTATGCACATACCCCTTTGGTTATCCCAGATTATTACTCTAGTATCGGTGGTTACTCTAATATCAGAGACATGTCTCTTAGTCTCGAGACGGTATTTAATGGCATTCTGTCACTCAAGTCAAGATTAACCAGTGGTCCTGATGGAGTTCCGTCATTTCTCCTGAAGACCTGTATTTTCTCACTTAGCTAGCCCCTCTGGTTGCTATTTAATAACTCCTTAAGAACTGGTACTTTTCCAAGTTTTTGGAAAAATTCATTTATCACTCCAATTTTTAAGTCTGGTGATCGTAGCAATATAGCTAATTATAGGGGGATTTGCATACAGTATGCAATGCCAAATCTGCTTGACTCACTTGTTATTGAATTTCTGGCATGCGAGTGTAGGGGTTTAATCTCTGAGGTACAGCACGGTTTTTTGGTGGGCCGCTCAACAGTGACGAATTTGATGACATTCCAGGATCATCTGCTGGATGCCTTTGGGAAAAGACTTCAGGTTGACAGTGTACACACTGATTTCACAAAGGCATTTGACAGGGTGGACCACTCTTTGCTGTTGGCTAAGATGGGTGCATTGGGTTTTGGTACTAGCATTTGTAGATGGTTTGGTAGCTTCCTAAGGGGTTCAGTGTGTTAAAATTAATAATTTTGTTTCGAGGGAGATTGCTGTTACCTCGGGGGTTCCTTAGGGCTCCCATTGCGGGCCATTGTTATTCCTGCTGTGTTGCTCTATTACGTTTGCTAAAATAAGAGACCCTATTAGCTCTGATTATTTCATAAATGCTGAGGCGCTGAAGCGTGTCACCAAAGTTACGGATCTGGATGTAGTGTTGGACTGCAAATTGCTTTTTAATAGTCATATAAATTTAATTGTTCGGAAGCTTAGGTTTTATTGTCAGATTTGGCAGGGATCTCTTGTGAATTGTTAAAAAAATTATTTTGCGCATTTGTTCTTCGCTTGAATATGCTAGTCAGGTGTGGTCCCCTCGGTACACTGTCTATAATAATGAGATTGAAGCGATACAGAGAAGATTTCTGCGAGCTTGTGCATTTCGCTTAAGTATCCCTTTATTGTTGGTCACACTAACTATGTCACAGTTAAATTTAATTTCACTGGAAAGCAGGAGGCTTTGTGCTGATGTTTATTTTGTCTTTAGGCTGGTGAATGGTGATATTAGTTATCTTCTTGGGCGCTTGAACTTCAATACCGTTTACCGGACTAGAGCCCCCAACTTATTCTATATTGAGCCACAGGGGTCAAATTATGGTTTGCATAGGCCTCTGGTGAGGATGCAAGATTTGTTTAATAGGTATAACTTGCCATTACATCTATCAGTTTCTTCTTTTAAAAAAAATACTATACAGAGTGTTATTCTTGATTCTTCTTCTTGTGTCTTGCATCCTCGTTGAGGGTAACTTTCTTTTTGTAATTTGATTGTAAAAATGGAGATTTCCGTAGAAATAAATAAATAAATAAATGTGTTCGATCGCATTAAGTCTACAGAAAAAGCAAAACGCTTCAAAAAAGCAGAAGGGAAGAGAAGCACCTGAAAGGGGCATTCTGTGATTGCAAAGTCCAGATCGAGATAGAAAGGATGATAGCCAACGTCCCAAACGAATGGGATTCAAACGAAATGGCTCTCTCTTTTCTATGACAATAACTCCTTCCTTTGTCAAGAGAAAGTATTGTGGCATTAGATATGTATTAAGAATCGATACATGCCAAACCTATGAAACGGTTTAATTTGCACCTTTGGATATTTTTTTTATAATGAAAGCAATCGTAATATTATTTTTTTTGGAAATACTACTCCAAAAAATAAAAAAATATTTTTCACAATGATTTCGACATTTAGGTATACCTATTGATACTGCTACGTTTTTCCCGTGAGTTCTTAACAGAATTACAACTTTGCTATTTTCAACTAATACTCTCTTTATTCACTACCACTGTATACAATTTAACACTCTAAACTACTCTTATAACTTTACAACTAATATCTATTCAACACTCAATGATTAACTGAACTAACTCTGACTAACCGACTGACTAACATTCGCCTTAGGTCTGCTTATATATAGTCTCCAATCCATCACGAATATTCGGGAAGTATTCCGAGGCCACTCTATATGATCTCGACGAAGCCATCGAGCTATCCCGAAACTTCGCGGCGGGCCGGGCGATGATTTAAGCAGGACGCCCACTGAATCGGCACAGACCGGCCAGCACGGCCGGCATAAGTTGCTATGTACGTTATTAAACGAGGCAGCGCCCATTTAATCGGAACAGCGCGGAACGGCATCTCGTTTAATAACGAATGCCGGCAGTGCTGGCCGTGCCGAGCCGGTCTGTGCCGATTCTGTGGGCGTCCTGCTTCATACAGACAGAGAAGCGAGGGGCACGGCGGGGCGGCTAGTTCTATAGGGTAGCACAAATACGTTCGGATGGTTGTTAGTCGTGACATTGCCTCCCTCTTAAACCTGATCGTCCCGATCAGATACTGCATGTCCGTGGTATGCTTTCAGCCTGTCGAGGTGAACAACTTTCAGTTTGCTTCTGGGACTACGCTGAATTCTATAGACAACGTCATTAATTCTGTTGATGACTGTATAGGGTCCTTCCCATACTGGCGTTATCTTGGGAGATCTTCCTTTCTTCCTTTGCGGATTATATAACCAGACTTTATCGTTCATCTGAAATCCCATAGAATTAGCTTTGAGATCATATCGTGTCTTCATTCGGTCACTGGCTTTCTCCGTGTTTTCTCTGGCTAATTCATGGATGTATAGTAACTTTTCCTTAAGGGAGTCCGCGTAGTCTTGAATTTCCATATCCTGGTTGTCTGGCATTCCGAATAATAGGTCGCAGGGTAAGCGGAGTTCTCTTCCAAATAAAACCATGGCTGGTGTTAATCCTGTCGTGTCATGGACTGCTGATCGATAGGCCATTAAAAATAGTGGTATGTGTTGGTCCCAATCCTTCTGATGTTCATATACGACCTTTGACAAATGTTCTTCAATGGTCTTGTTAAACCTTTCAACCATGCCGTCTGATTGTGGATGTAAGGCGGTAGTCCGTGTTTTATGGATGTTGAGTAAATCACAGACTTTCTGGAAAACCTTGGATTCGAAGTTGCGTCCTTGATCTGAGTGCAGCTCTAACGGAACACCAAATCTGCTGAATAGGTTATTCACAAGGACCTCTGATATGGTAACAGCTTCTTGATTGGGGATTGCAAAGACTTCAGGCCATTTACTGAAGTAGTCAATTGCCACTAAAATGTACTTGTTACCATTATTTGTTTTTGGAAAAGGGCCAGCTACGTCAATGGCGATACGTTCAAACGGTAGGCCCACATTATACTGTTTCATTTTGCCCCTAGATCTTGTTTTGGGTCCTTGGCTTGCGGCACAGGTTGAGCACTGCCGACACCACGATTTCACATCTTGGCAGTAGTTGACCCAGTAAAATCTGTCGCGAATCTTGTCAATCGTTTTGTTCACTCCGAGATGAGCACCAGACTTTCCATTATGAACTTCTTCCAGAACTTCCGATATCTTCCTCCTTGGTACCACTAACTGTGTCTTCACTACTTTTCCATCGGCGCTTTCCCAGGCTCGTTTAAGAAGTCCATTTTCCACCACCAGGGAGTCCCACTGAGCCCACAGAGTTTTAAAAGCAAGTCCTTTAGTTGATATCTCGCTCCAGCTTGGTTTTGGTTAATGTTCTTCTTCAGCTTTTAGTAGTAGTGCTATTTCATTATCCTCAAACTGATCTTTCTTTAGTTGCTCTGTGGTCCACCGCTGATCAACCTTAAACCTGATTCGTCTAATGGGAGTAATTCCTTCTTGTTGGTCAATTCTTTGGCGATGTTTATAATTATCCTCACATGACCTTCTGGATAAAGCATCTGTATTACTATGCCATCTTCCTTCCCTGTGCTTAGCCTTAAAGTTATATTGCTCTTCCTCACTTGGCTTTGAACTGCTGTTGTCTCTGGATGGAGCTGTAGGTCGTAGTTGTACTCGGCAGTCTCTCTTAAAATGCCCAATGTTGCCACATATATAGCACTGATTTGAAACATTTCGATTACGTGGCCTATCTTCCAGTGGATCCCGGAATCTTTGTACTTGACAGTCTCTTTTGAAATGTCCAGTCCTGCCGCATCTATAGCACTGATTTATAGCCTTTCGATTACATTGTCTAACTTCTGTTGGCTCCCGGAATATCCGTACTCGACAGTCCCTTCTGAAATGTCCAGTCTTTCCACATCTATAGCACTGATTTGATGTATTTCGGTTATGTGGCCTATCTTCTATTGGCTCTTGGAATCTTTGTACTCGACAGTCCCTTTTGAAGTGTCCAGTCTTGCCACATCTATAGCACTGATTACGGTTGTATGGCCTAACTTCTGGTGACTCCCGGAATCTCCCCGTGGCCTGAAGAACTTCGGTTAATTTCTTCAAAATACCGCCGATTTCAGTTAGTTCACAACTGTTCGCCAAATTTTCTTCCTTGATGGATACGTCCCTGATTGCTGGCTTAGAGATGTTACAGGCCGCCTCGATTTCCAGAGCTCTACCCAAAACTTCATGGCTGCTATCAAATTTGGCTAAACGTAACATCTTCTGAGTTTCTGGATCTCTGACACCGTCCACGAAATATTCAGCAACAAGTTCCTCTTGAAATTCTTCCGTTGCTCCCGGATAGGCCAACTGAACGAGACGTCTGACGTCTGCCTCAAACTCTTGCAGGTTTTCACCAGGCTTCTGATATCGAGACTTAACTTGTGCCTGATACAGTTGTCTTCTATGCTGGTCTCCAAATCGTCTCTCTAGGGCAGCTGCAAGTATGTCATATTTCCCCTGATGGCTGATGGGAATAGTCTGTAATAATTCCAAGGCAGATCCACGAAGCGCAACCACTAGTGATGTAGCCATTTCTTCATTATTCCAACCGTTGTCAACAGCAGCGGCTTCAAATTGTCTTTTGTACATTGTCCAGGATGTTTGACCGTCGTACGTTGGAGGTTTGATGTTTTGTCCTGAGGTGAATGCCCTCTCGGGGGGTGCTTGATGTTTTAGTCTGGTAAATTCTGCTTGTAGATTCTTCACTTCTTTCTGTACGTATCCTACTTCTTTTTGTACATTTCCAACTTCTTTTTGTACATTTCCAACTTCTTTTTGAATATCGTTTACTTCTTTTTCAAATTTCTCATTTTGTCCATCGAATATTTTCTGTAATTTTCCTTGCTCGCCTACAATTACATCCAGCATCCATTTCTGAAGCTGGTCCTGCTCTGCGTGCCTTTTCTCTTCCTGGTCTTGCAAAATTTTCTGAAGCCGGTCCTGTTCAGCTTGCCTTCTACGTTCATCCTTCTCCCGTTCAGCTTGCCTTTTATCTTCTTGATCTTGAAAAATTTTCTGCAGCCGGTCCTGTTCTATTTGTCTCTCAGCATTTAGATTTGCCATGAAATCGGCCAACATTTTATTAATTTGCTCCATTTCTGCCGTTTGTTGCCTCGTATTGACCATAGGATGTTATAAACTTTTTTACCAGAATCCACCAATCAAACGGTCTCGTTGACGTACTTGTACCTCTTCTTTCCTCGAAAAATACTTCGCAAGTCCGGTCCCTTCACAATACAACTTCTGACACCAAATGTTACGTTTTTCCCGTGGGTTCTTAACAGAATTACAACTTTGCTATTTTCAACTAATACTCTCTTTATTCACTACCACTGTATACAATTTAACACTCTAAACTACTCTTATAACTTTACAACTAATATTTATTCAACACTCAATGATTAACTGAACTAACTCTGACTAACCGACTGACTAACATTCGCCTTAGGTCTGCTTATATATAGTCTCCAATCCATCACGAAGATTCGGGAAGTATTCCGAGGCCACTCTATATGATCTCGACGAAGCAATCGAGATAATTCCAGCTATCCCGAAACTTCGCGGCGGACCGGGCGATGATTCATACAGACAGAGAAGCGAGGGGCACGGCGGGGCGGCTAGTTCTATAGGGTAGCACAAATACGTTCGGATGGTTGTTAGTCGTGACAATACTGTTTATCAGATCAACGTACAATTTTTACAACTTTGGTTACGAACTTCTTTCACCAAGAGACTGTGGGGATCGTGACCTAATGGACAAAACCACTCCACTAAAGTTGTTATTAATGGGGGCCTGTTGAATTCGAATTTACATTAAGTAAAACCAATAAATTAAAAGAAAACGTAGTACTCACCTGATCGTAAATTATGCTTAATAGTTACAAGTTTGGATATTAAGTTATCGACAGCTGTGTTAGAGGGAGCGGCCAACAGGATCATCGGAGGCTTGCGCAACTTATTTGCATATCGATGCGAAAACAGTATTTGGAAAATCAAATTTATTATAACAGTGGACTTTCCAGTGCCGGGAGGACCCTTGACACAATAAATTCCATGCTTGTTTCCGGTACAAAGACTGGCAGCCTCCAGTACTATGAGTTTCTGTTGCGCGTTTAAATCATGCTAAAACAAGAAAAAAAAACAGGATGACATACATTTTATTCGATGTATGCCTCGACGCGACGCAACTGACTTGAAGAAACACGTTGTACTAGCAATGGTTCCAATTAAATTTCTATTTCCTTATTCTTGTTAGATATAATTTTAGTGTATAGCCTTGTTCCTCTTTTGCTAAATTAAGTCATGGGTTGTTATTTAATTTCTGTAACTATTTTGATATAAATAGTAATAGGGAACTTGCACAAACAAATAAAAACCGAAATAATTGCTAAAAACCATAAGTGGACATCCTATAAAAAAGTTTAGTAAAAAAAGAATCCATTAATTAAATTCATTGTGGCCAAAATCTTGAAATAAAAATGTCAAGAAATTCGAATTATTCCAGGCGCTCGGAAACACGCGTTCACTGGTCGTGACGTAGAAGGGCATAATCAGTTTGTCGGCGCGCCGCACAGTGCTTGGAGTGAATGGGATAAATGGACAAAAATCACTATTCTTGTTGTACTCAACGGATTTAAACTAAATAATAACCGTTGGGTAGCTAATATACTAAGCTATATCTGACACACAAAAAATCTGAGTTTAGGTAGGTATTTATAAGAAATGTATGCTGGCTTGTACGCTATGAAACTTTTCATATTTCTGGATTCAGTATAACACAAAACGGCAAAAAACTCGTAGTTCATCGGTTTTTCATCGCACAATTTCATTCTTTATAATAAATTAACATTATATACAAATGATAATAATAATAATAATAATAATAATAATAATAATAATAATAATAATAAATACATATAGGTAAACATAATTCAATAAATTTTGACATAGATTTAAAATTATACTACTAACTTTAAATATAGAACTTCAAAAAGAAGGTACCCAGAAGAAATAAAGATCTTAGAATGGTTAAATAATATAATAAACATTCTTAGAAAAAGGAAAGCAAGTTCAAAATTGTAAAATTGCTACTCATTATGTAAATAAATGAAAATTTATACTTAAAAAAAATAATCATTAGATCGCTAAGCGAAAAAAACCATAACTTTTATTGTTGAAAATAGCATAGAAAAAATTATTCGCTTTCCGAAAGGTCAGAATTGTCTGAACCTTGCAAGTCAAGTTCGCCAATATCTGAAGGCAAAATATCCGAATACTGTTGCAAACAAAAAAAGTCTATTTCCAAATATTCTGTAATATCATTTATGTTATCCTGTCGTGATTTGAAAGTTGTAGTCTTTCTGAAAGATGATATAAATGGATCTGAGGTAAGTAGTAGATTATTCCTAATGTCCTTATTTGAGCTTTTTCTAGAAGTTTTCTTGTGTGGTTCAAACGCACTTTTCGGACCTCTTTATGGGCAAATCAAAAAGTTGGATAATCTCAATTCCATTAACTAGAATCTTATGAATGCTGCAAGGCACATAGTACCATGGATATAATTCCCGATTTTCTCGATTCCCTCAAAATCCGTTGAAACTGCACACAACTCTTAAAATTTTTGAAAATTTTAAAATAAGTTCTTTGTTAATGCCGGTTATCGAGGAACTTAACTCTGGGTTTTGAAAAAACCTTCTAGCCATATTCCCATAAGTCGTGGATCCATAGCCTGGTTTTGGTTTGTCAATAATTAATCCCATTTGAACTTTAAAACCCTTCTGAAGTTTTCGTTTTTGGTTTTCAAAAAGTTTTTTCTTTTCAGGGTCCTTAACTTGCCAACACTTTATTGGCAATATATAACAAACATTCAAAACAATGGATCCATGAATGAAGGGAAGATAGGCCAAAGTTTGTAACGAAGTTACTATATTTTTAGGGGAATGGTATGCAAGCCGGATTAACTTTCTTATTTTACGAGCTATTCACATCATTCTTTTTCGTAAAATATAATTTAAATATTCTAAACTCAGTTCAATAAAATATTCCGTCGCGAAAAGCCGGGAAATCGGTTTTCACATTTTCCGTAGTACTCGCGCGGTACCGGTAGAACGTCGCGATCTCCGTCGCAGCACCGTGCGCGTGAAGGTCCCCACTCATCGGCCGGCCGATGACGTGATCCCCCACTACGGGTCACCGATCTCCATATATGGATAAGCACAAAGCGATCCAAATCATACTGATTCATGCGCCTTCAGCTGTAAACAAAAGAAGGTAATTCTGAGACTGCGCAGTTTCAATTAGCAGGTTATCGATCGATTCCACGTGCTTCATCACCGCATGGCCGCGAATAAGCGACAGGTCCGGATTTTTAGAATTTGGAAAAATATTTTTGCCGTTGTATATATTACCAAAAATTTAAAAGCAAGTTGATAGATGATATATTTAACACAAAAATTGCAAGCCATTGGTTTTTAAAAGAAATAGGATAGACCAACCGATAAAATATACAACTTTAGCTATTTTTTCCGAATCTTGCTTGGTTTTGGAGACAAAAAAAAATAAAAACTACTTCTTTCCTCGTCCCTGGGCGACACAAAAAACAATTAAAACCTTAAAAATATGACAGTAAGTATATAATTATGTTTTTGTCATACGCTCCCAAAAATAGCTATTTTACGGACTCATTTGAGTCCGTAAAATGCTTCTTTTTAGGCCTAGTCCCTAAAAGTCGTCATGGCAACTTTTACGGACTATTCCAAAATACCTGAATATGTCTAAATGTCAAATTTCGAATGACATGACAAAATTGTCAAATAGTTGCTACGATATCAAATTCTAAGCTAACTTTGTCGTACATTATGGTTTCAAAAATTATGGTAAATTTGCAAATTTAGGCGTTTTGAGGAATTGCAAAAAGCGTATAAATAAAAATTAAATTTTGGGAGCGTATGACAAAAAATAGTGTTTGTCACACGTACCTAAATGAAGTTTTTCAGGACTCATCTGCTATTCCGGAAGCAGCAATGATTCGTCCTGAAAAACTCCATTTTAGGTACTTGTAACAAAAATAACTATTAAGGAATAAACCATTGATAGGTATGCAAAAAATACTACCAAATATTTTGGTACCTACCTAATTTTTATATTCTTCATGTGTGGCATGCATTTTTTTTTGTTAAAAATATTAACTAGTTTGCCCAAAATGACTTTATGACCAAGAAAATTTGAATTATTTATACTGTAAAACCTGGTGTAACACAGGCGCAGCACTGAAACTTGTAACTTTTCAAATATATATATATTTTAAAATCATCCCTTTGATTCAAAAATATTAAAAAATGGAAGCATCTCCTAATAAAACCCTTTTTATATGCGTTTGCCTTAAATTTTACTTTCTCTTTAAGTTAGTATTGAATAGGTACTACTTTTAAAAGAGATTTGTAATGTTAAAGTATTTTGCATTCACACATTACATACCACAATCTGTAGGCAAGAAATACACCTTTTTTTAGTTTTTTAAAATATGAATTTTTGTTGCATTGAATAGCTAAAATAACTTTGGGGCAAAGAAAGGTTTATTAAAACAAAACATAATGATATAAACGTTTTATTTACATTAACTTACATTAGGTAGTAGTAGTAGTCTATTTGGAAAAAGCCAATAATACAAAATATGTAGGTAGTATGTACCAAGATACAAAATTCTTAAGATTATACTCATAAATGCTCATGAAAACCTTAAGACAGATTCCTGAGAAATTAAACTAATTATTTTTTATTACAACAGTGAAAAAAAATCGATAAGTATTTTTTTTTTCACTGAATATGAATATTACGAGAGCTATGCCAGTTTTTAGTTTTGTATATATAGATATACTATGCATGGTAAGCACATTTCAAGGCGTATCTGCCTCATTTTTCACCTTATGAAAAAAAGAAAAAACACGGGTCCACTTAGTTTTCATGGGCTATCGAAAAATTGATGAAACTTCCACATTGTTCCGTATACCTGTTTCTGCTATTTTAATAGATTTTTTTCAAAATATTTTACAGACTGTTCTATAGGTTCAACATAGAAATAATCCGTGGGGGAAGCTTTTACATTTTTTTCCAATTTTTACGCCCTTCTTTTATTTTTTCTTTACCTTTACAGATAGAAAAGACATACAAATTGTACTTTACGTCACTCACTACACTTTTCTGTCCTAAATTTTAAAAGAAGGCGGTAAATATTGGAAAAAAAAATTAAAGCTCTCCTCACGGATCATTTCTATATTATTGAACCCATATATGTAGTATGTAAAAGAATTTTTAAAAATCTTTTAAAATAGCAGAAACAAGTATGGGGAACAATTACCCATATAAGGATCTAAAAAAAAAAACTGTTTAGAGCATCAAAGCTCCTCAACAAAGTAAATTAAAATCCATCCTACCTATAAGAAGACTCTTTTAATACAAAATGATAAAACTGAATAAACTCACTGCTATTTATGCATCGTGACAGTAAATAAACCCTTTTTAAGATATTATTCCCATATTTTGTATGTAATGCTGCAGTTATCCCTAAAAGAAAACGATACTTACTTAAAATAAGAAATCCCTGGTATTCTACCCTTATTTTGGCAACACCAAATCAAACACCGTTTAGTATTTTCTTTGACCTTGGCAGTTGACGCCATTGTCTTTTAAGGTCTTTTGTCTTTAAATCCTATTCCTAACGTCTATACCAACTTATACACTAACAAAATACACTAATAACGAACTATTATAATAATAAACTAAACTAGATGTCCAGGAGTAAATTAGCTATTTTCAACGAAAACGATAATATAAGCCACTCAGATGCACGTACGTACTTCAATAAGTGAACGAAACGAAACGCCGAAACCCATTACGGCAAACACAGAAAAAAGTATTATTTCAAGCGCAAGCAACAAGCAAAGTCAGAGAAATTTGATAATATTTTTGATTACCGAACTGTAAAAGCTTTATGAGCTGATTTCGTTCTGTCGCTTCTCGGTGTTTGTGCACATGAGTAAAATTATCCTATTTTCAGTTCTGTCCGACGCAGAACCCGGTTTTTTTCCCCATGATTGGTACGATTTTTCGACGCATGCAGACGGTTTGTGCTTATCCATATATGGAGATCGGTGCTACGGGTCGAGTTAACAAAACCGGGCTGCATCGCGCTGAACAGGCAGAACTCACCCGGGTTCTCGAAGAAGACGTCGCCAGCCAGCCAGCCGCCTAGCCCAGCCCAGACCAGAGGAAGAGGACCACCACTACCGCCAAGCTGAGCCAGAACCACGCCGCCTTCAGCAGGCCATCGTCGGCGCCTCTCTTGTCCGCCTTCGCTGCTGCTATATAGGTATTACTGTAGGTATATCTCTCTCCCTCTTACACTACACTAAGCTGGTCTCGGTTTTCTATTCCGATCAGTTATTCTTTCACTACAC
>MU182042.1:532045-543035 GCA_016904865.1 Pissodes strobi
TTGTATTCGATAGTTAATAAGTTCGAATCATGTTTATTCATTGATACCTACGGTATCAATGAATAAACTGGGAAAAGCACATTCTGCCTTACTTAAAATCGAAGTTAAAGATACGAAACCTGTATGTTCACGCCTTTATAGATCGTCAGAAAGTGGCAAAGGAATTATGAGAAAACAAATTCAAGAATTATTATCAGCAGGTATTATAAAAAAAGTAATTCGGAATATGCAAGTCCCGCCTTGTTAGTGTATAAGAAAGATGGTAGTAAACGGTTTCTTTTTCAAAAATATTTGCTTAAAGGAACTTGTGCAGATAACTACTGGCCGTTTTGATATATGCCATGGACATCTAACTGATATAGATAAAAACGAATTGTATTCGATAGTTAATAAGTTCGAGTCATGCATGTATGTATCAATGAATAAACTGGGAAAAGCACATTCTACCTTATTTAAAATCGAAGTTAAAGATACGAAACCTGTATGTTCACGCCTTGATAGATTGTCAGAAAGTGACAAAGGAATTATGAGAAAACAAATTCAAGAATTATTATCAGCAGGTATTATAAAAAAGGTAATTTGGAATATGCAAGTCCCGCCTTGTTAGTGAATAAAAAAGATGGTAGTAAACGGTTGGTAATGGACTATAGAGCCCTTAACAAAATAACGGAAAAACAAATAAAATTCCCTCTGCCCTTAATTGAAGATCTTATCGCGCCCCCAAATATCCCTCTCTAGAGTACCCACATCAATTTTTTTTCGCTTTTATTACAGAAACGGTCAGAGGGAACCACGTACATGTCACCCACGTACAAAAAAAAATTTCAAATCACATACAGAGTGTTAAAAATAGAAATTTCCCCAAAAAAAAATTCCCATTTTCGAAATATTTCTAAGCAGAAAACTCGTGCGATTTTTTAGACCAAAAATTCGAACTTCGCGTTCACAAATACCCACTTCAAAATTAATTTTTTTCAAGAAATAATTTTCAAATTTTTTTTCCCGGTTTTTATTACCGAAACGATTAAAGGGTTCAACTAACGTATCACCAATGTACAAATAAAATTTCCAAAATCATATACAGGTAGTAAAACAATAAATTTTTTAAAAAATTCAACTTTTTTCGAAATATTTTGGTCGGTACAAAAAACTTATACGACTGTTTCGATGCGAAAATCGAACTCAACGCACCCATAACCCCTAAGATATTCGAAATAAAAAAGATCATCCCCCTACGAAATTCCCTATTTCGCGCCGAAATCTGGAGAAAAACTGGATACGGCACATTATAGTACCCGACGAGACCCATCTTTTTCCCATTTAAAGTTTACCTCTACCTCTTACCGTTTTCGAATTATAGCCGATTTAATGAAAATCTCGAGTTTTTTAATGATACCCCTGAATTTTTCCGAAAAAATTTGTGAAAAAAAAATATCCGTTTTTATTACGGAAACGATTAAAGGGGTCCATTTACATGTTATTAACATAAAAATTAAATTTTCAAAAGTATATAATACAGAATGGTAAAAAAATGATTTTTGAAATATATGTAGGATACGAATTGTAAATAATGTACATATCTAGAAATAATATCTATAGCAAACATTATATATATTTTAAAGCACTAGGAACGGCATCTTCATGAGTAAACAACCTGTATGCCGCATCCCTTGCTCCCGCCGCCCCGCGCCCTCCGTTCCCGGGTTCCTTGCCTAGCCTGAACCTGAAACCCTAAATTAGTCTAAGCCGAGACAAAAAGACGAAAAGAAGCGTGTGGCTCGCCAGACGGGTGATCGCCATTTTTGGGTAGTGTCTCGGAATTACTGTTTGCCAAATGAAAGAACCTGGACGGAAAGAATGCGGGCAAAAAATATCCTCGCATATTTAGATGCTGCCACATTTTTTTCCCAATAATCTTAGTTTATTTTCTGTCTAGTTTCCTATAGTGAATTTACATATTTAAATTTCCTACTTGAATACTTAATTTTGTTATTTTCCTTAATACTACTGTCTTCTATTATTTACTATTTTATTTACACAGGGAAATACGGAATACGCAATAAGTATACTATAATATTTATAATGTTTATATTTTATTCGCCTTCAAGCTATTTAAAATACGCGACAATAGGCAACAGGGCGACGTTTACTTGATTTTTAGCGGGGAGGCAATTTCGTGATTGGTCGCAGGATATATTAAATACACTTTGACCCTAGACCAACACCTAATTTTTTTTACATATTTTAAAATTTCGGCAGCGACTTGCTTTAGCCATTGGCGTGGAAATTGCCGATGCCGAACTGTGTGGTTATTTATATTATTTGGTTTGTAGGGTCTGGTGATATATAGGTTTTGTCGATTTTGGAAATTCTCTTTTTTCACTAGAAAGGGGGTGTCCTATATAGTAGTTTAAGCAAAAAAAGTCGAAAGATCCCCTACATTTGAACCGAAAAAATGCCCTCAAAGTTTGAGTTTTGACACAAATTTTCAGCACCACTTCACAAAAGCACTAGAAATGTAGACAAAACACATCTGAAAAGCAATTGTCGGGTGAAAATATGAACTAGGATACATTTGCGTCGAACGAGAGACCTCCGTTTTGTTCCGGTCCTAATTTAAAGCGACTCATAGCCATAGCCCCATTAAACAAAATTAAATTTTACTTGTAAATATCCATCCTCCATTTTACTGTCAACTGTCACAATAGCCAAAACAAAGATTTTTAAGAAGGCACACTGTTGCCAGACGTTTACTGTAGTTTCGTTAGCAAAATTCATTAGAAAAATGGTGCGCTATAAGCGCAGCTTATTCAGTACCAGCTAGTCATCTTGCGGCGGCATCCTTTGATTTGGGAAAGTCAATAACCAAGTTTTGCAAATTTTAGAAGAGGATCATGACTAAATATTGTTTTAAACGCCTGGGCATCTGAATAATATCTACTTTTGACAGTTCGTTTAATTTAAAATATGCTTTTTCTACTAGCGTGCGTAAAGTACTCACTTTACGCACTCTCTAAGATTCGTAAAATAGGCTTTTTTATGTGCAGTGCGTAAAATAAGTTATTTTACGCACTAGTGCGTAAAGTAAATCTGACATATTTTTTAACATTTAGGGCAATGCGTAAAATAAGTTATTTTACGCACTAGTGCGTAAAGTAATTTAATAATATTTTTGTTTTTTCATATATTTTTCGGTAGTAGAAAAAATTTTGTATGCTACTCATGGGTAAAGTACCCTTTTTTCATTCAATTTCAATTAAATTTTTTTATCAATATTCCCATTCATAAAGAAGGTTCACTTTACACACTTGTTGCATATATAACTGCACTTATCGTCTAAACTCCGTTTAAAAACAATTTTAAAACGCACAATTGTATAAAAATCCGAAATTTCCGAACCTCTCAGGGCGATAGCCGAGGCTTCGGACGAATTTGTCATCTATTTTGAAGCGAAAATTCATTTTAAATTCAATTGTGGAACTGAACCGCTCAGGGCGCAGTGCCTGACACTCCAACTTTCCGATTTCGATAGAGTTGACTAGCTGGTAGTGAATAAGTTGTGCTATAAGTATCTCTACTCTATTTTTTTATTTAGGTGAATGATTTTTTTATTGCAGTAGCACATCCTATATTGCTCGACGAGCGGTGTGTAGATGTTGATTGACACGGTTCTTGAATAGTTGGTTTGGGGAACAGATGTCCTGAGAGCATATTCGCATGTAACAGGCAAGATGTCCATTCGGCAATGCCGATCGTTTCTTCGTATGTGAAGTGCACGATAGCATTTAGTCAGATGTCGTGACTGTTACATAGAATCAACAAATAAGTCTTCAATTATTTTAACACTTCATGCATGGCCCTCCGCTCGCTTCGCTCGCTACGGAGGCTCAACAAACAGAAACTAACCAAGTGCTAACCAAAACTAACCCAAAATAAAAAAAAAGTAAAATAAAATTTTTTTATTAGTTTTGGTTAGAACCTGGTTAGTTTCTATTTGTTGAGCCCCCGTATAGAGAGCGAAGCGAGCGGAGGGCCATGCATGAAGTGTTTAAATAATTGAAGACTTATTTGTTGATTCTATGTAACAGTCACGACATCCGACTAAATGCTATCGTGCACGTCACATATGAAGAAACGTTCGGCATAGTCGAATGGACATCTTGCTTGTTACATCCAAATATGCGTTCTGGGAGTTCCACAGTAATGCAGTGCGCCAGACAAAGGAGTTCTTGTAAAGCGATGTTCTAGCTGTTTTCAGTTGTACGACGAACCGGTGCGCTCTTGCCGTCTATCGTGACTGTCTGACAGGCATTGTCAGCGGCGGGATAAGGCGGGCCAAATCCTGGGAACATCTGCCGTAAAAGTATCTGTAAAACAGGGATTTCTCGGTCACATGTTTGCGGTGTTTCAGACTATCCAGATTCCGGGTCAACTCCGGGTCACCGACGAGACGCACAACTCTCTTCTGAACGGAATCCAGTAGCTTCAGGGTGTGCTCTGGCGTGACACCCCAGATGTGTGAGCAATATTCTAAGCACGGTCTTATTTGCGCTTTGTAAAGCAAGAGCAACTGCTGCGGTGTATACATTTTTTGTTGCGAAATAGCGTACCAAGCTTCTGGGAGGCTGATTTTGCGACGTTAGCAACGTGGTCATGTTGCTATTGACCGTTACCCCCAATAGTCCAATTGAATGAAGATGAAGGGATGGTCGATCCTGCCATAATGATATCATTGCCCGCCATATGGTAAACGTGGCTGCTTGGATGATTGTTCAATGTGCATTTGCATTCATTCATCGGAATAAAAGAGACACTCATCCGATTACACTATTCCTTTGTATGTATATATTCGTCAAATATTTCACTTCATACATGGCCCTCCGCTCGCTCCGGGGGCGTAACCAAACAACCTCAACCCAAACTAACCCAAGACATTCCCAAATGAGGAAAAAAAAACTAAAAAATATTTGCATTTTCGACTGACAAATTTAATTTTTTTTTATTTCCGGCATTTCCGGCATGCCTTGGGTTAGTTTGGGTCAGTTTTGTTTGGTTGCGCCCCCGAAGCGAGCGGAGGGTCATGCGTGAAGTGGAATATTAAATATACTTAAATAGTAAACAACACTGTTATTCCCCATAAAAAAATGTGCAACTTTTGGAAACACTGTGCCAGGCCCTCGGTGTCGGTTACTAAAATTTCATTATTTTCACGTTACAATTTCAATAAGTCAAAAGTCGTAGTGGAAGTTTGCCCTTCTAGGGCACTTTAGGCTCGAAACGCGGATATTTTTTCTGCTCAAATGTGGCGAATCCTCCGATTTTTTTGGCTTAAGCTACTCTATAGGACACCCCTATTCTAGCGAAAAAAAAGAAAATTTTTAAAATCGACACAACCTATATATTATCAGACCCTTAATTTGATGATATCTTTGAAGATTTTTAACCTTTTTTATATTTTTCTTGCATTTGGTGATTATTATACGCGGTTAACTAATTTTTATATATTTCGAATAACTCTCTTAACTGAACTCTCTAAATTAAAATTTTTATTACATAACAATTCCGAACGTTCTATAAAGAGCGTTTTGGAACATACTTGCTTCAATATTGCCTAGCTTTTAATACAAAAATTGAATGCTAGAGAATTTATATGAATTAGCTACGATAAACCGTTTTTTTCCAAATTAAGCGACGTCTTCAATGACGTAAATACAAAACCTTCGGGAAACGAACTCTACTTATTATTACAACATATTTATGTAATACATACAACAAATAATATCATAGAATACTATCCTTATTATAAAAATGAGATATTATTATATGACATATTTTGTACTATAAGACTGTAATATAAAAAAAACTGTAATTCTTAAACTAATCAATATTATCAATAATAATATGGTAAGAATAACCTCGTACGCCTATGGGAAGGCAAGATTTTTTGCGTGCTAGTCCTCTACCCCCTTCAGTCGTTGTTAAGGTTCACTCGCTTGGCGCACTATAAGTCGAATGCTAGAGACGCTAGGTTTGAAATTCGATTAATACACGTTTTTCAATAGGATTTGGCGGCGGAGGTTAGTGCAAGTGATAAATTTCGGTTGTGGCTATGGGTCCGACTCGCGCTGCAAAAATCTAAGGGTTTTTTAGAAGTAGTTCCGCGTCTGTCATGTGCGAGTAAAGTCGATCTAAACCAGCTCTGGTAATTATTATATTTTTTGAGTAGTGTGTGTACATATTTAATGTATTTAGTGTAGGGATACGTACTTAAGAACCTAGTCGCAAACTACCAAGTGAACTTTAAGATCCCGGAATGGTTTGAAATTCGATTAATACACGTTTTTCAATAGGATTTGGCGGCGGAGGTTAGTGCAAGTGATAAATTTCGGTTGTGGCTATGGGTCCGACTCGCGCTGCTGCTTCAGCCGCTGCTAATGACACGGAACAACTGATGCAAAAGGTGTGTGCAAATTTTGTTAACCAGCTTGAAGCTAAAATTGATAGGAAATTTGAAAAGTTCGATAGGTTGAGCGATCAGTTCAATGCTCTTAATAAATCTATTCAGCAATTAGTTTCCTCTAGCGAAGTTACTAAAAAGTCAATTTTCGCATTGGAAGTATCTGTTGACAGCTTACAACAGCAGCTCAAGAAAAACTCACTAAGATTCCATGGCATTGCCGAGGAGGAGGATGAAAATGTGGCTACCACAACAGTAAAGCTTGTAAGTGACACTCTGGGGATTATGTGCAATGAGGCCGATATTGACTATGCGTTTCGGTCTGGCAAAATGTTGGGTGATAAACCGCGATCGATAATTGTCAATTTTGTTCGCAATGAATTGCGAAATAAAATATTTCGGGCAAAATCACAACTTAAAGGTTCGGATGTGTCTGTTTATGAGGATCTAACGCAGGCTCGTTACGAACTACTTCTAAAGGCAAAAAAGAAGTATGGTAACAACCAGGCCTGGTCATCAAATGGTAGAGTGATTGCGTTCAGTGGAAATAAAAAAGTAGTTATCCACTCCGCTGATGATCTTTAGGCACGGCCGGAATTTTATATTTGGTCAATAATTTATCAAACGAGGTCATGTTTGCCTTTGTGTACTTTTGTTTATTTTTTGCTATATCCGACAGAACCTTATTTATTTATTTATTTAAAGAGCAGGAAAAAAGGAACAAAAATAGCGAACTTGAGATAAGTGTATGCCTACTACGATGAATATGATGTGTTTTTCTTGATTTTTTTTCTGGTTGCAGCCAGTTAAAATATCTTGAATATTAATGTTTTATTTTATCAATAATATTTATTTTATTCGGCACAGCTTGGATGTCAATATGATTATTTCTTTATAATCGCTAATGTAGTATTTCTTTATGACCGTCAATGCGAATTATCCGTTTGCATGCAGTTGATGCTTAGTATTTGGTATTTAGTTGGGAAGGAGGTTAATTTTTAGATTTACATTTTTAGATATAGATTATATATTTCGCTGCGGAATTTTTAGGTATAAGGAACGTATCGATGCATTTATGCTTGGTTTGTGTGTATGCGTATTCTTTCCATTTTTTTTTTGCTGTTTAAGAGCTGTTAAAAACAAAAGATAAGAACTATTGATGAAGGAAAACTTAGTTAAATTTTCTCATTTTAATATAAGATCAATTTCTACAGGCTTTGACTTGTTTTCTGATTTTGTTGTGAGTGAGAAGTACTCTATTGAAGGATTATCTGAAACATGGTTATCTGATAATATTTCGGATGATGCAGTTACTATTAACGGCTATAATATAATTCGAAAAGATAGGACCACTAGGGGTGGGGGCGTCGCATTTTTTATAAGGGACCACTTAAGATTTAGGAGAATAAATACACCATTTTATACTGATAGTTTGGAAGATCTTTGGATAAGCTGTAAGATGGGAGGTAAAAATGTATGCTTTGGTGCTTTGTATAGACCGCCAAATGCCAATGTTGTTGAGTGTTTAGATGCCCTGGAGACTCTGCTGTCTTCTCTTATTCCTGAGCACGATTTGGTTTTGTTTGGAGGGGATCTAAATATAGATCTGCTAACCGATTCAAGTAGTGCTAAACTGTTTAACAATTTATTGGAGAAATACAACTTATTCCAATTAGTATTAAGTCCAACTCGTGTGGTGAACAATTCGAGCACACTCATTGATGTAATGGTGTCTTCCACAAATGATTTGGTTAGGGATTGTAGTGTTGTTCCAATGGATCATATTTCCGATCATTCGTTGGTTGATTGTAAAATAAATATCAAAAAAGAGAAAAAGACTCCAATATTTCGAACATATAGAGATTACAGTAAATTTAACTACAATGCCTTAATTTCGGATCTTAATTCTGTATCATGGGAACGTTTATATAACATGGAAAACATCGATGAAATGGTTGACTTTTGGAACGGTACCATTCTTAGGGTTTTTCAGGTACATGCGCCATTAAAGACATCGAGAATTACCAAGTCGCCCGCTCCTTGGCTTACGGATAACCTTAAATTAATGATGCGGTTACGTGACAAAGCTCTTCTAACATTCCGTAAATCAGGGACGGACGCGGATCGCCAGAGTTATAGAGACCTACGGAATTTTGTGAATACTGCAGTGCGACAGGAAAAAAGAGCATACCTGAACTATAAATTTAAATCTGATCCAAAGCAGTTCTGGAAAACTATTAAGTATCTAAATATTGGGTCCTGCCAGAGAAATACAGGGAGCGTTCTTTCTGATCCACATCTTTTTAATGATTTTTTTATTACCAGTGTTCCTGATCTCCCTCCAACTGCAATTAATTTAGATGTGGATGTTAATGATAAATACTCTGGCAAATATCCTAATATAGTGTCAGATTTTGAATTTTCTGAAGTTACTCAGGAATTGGTCACGAGTGTATTCAATGGAATTAATTCAAATGCCACAGGGACTGACAGCATTGGATTAAGAATGCTTTCATTGGTTTTTCCTCATGTTGTTGAACATCTAACTTGGATCATTAATAAATGTCTTTTAAATTCTGTTGTCCCTTCACAGTGGAAGAATGCAAATATTATACCTGTCCCAAAAAATAATAATCCAACTGAATATAGTCATTTTAGACCTATTAGTATCCTTCCCACGGCTTCTGAATTACTCGAGAAAATTGTTTTTTTGCAAATCAATAATTATTTAACCAATCATAGTATCTTGCCCTCTATTCAATCTGGCTTTCGGGCACACCATAGCACAACAACTGCATTATTGAAGGTAACGGATGATATTTATCGTGCCAGTGATGAAGGCAAGTCAACTTGCTTGGTCCTGCTGGATTTTAGCAAGGCATTTGATACTCTCAACCATGATATTTTGTGCAGAAAACTCGGATATATCGGTTTTGGTCAATCGGCGGTATTATTTTTTAAAAATTATTTGCAAGATCGTAGTCAAAGAGTGTGTCTTAATGGAAAAATGTCGAGTTTTATTCGAGTTGAGCAGGGTGTTCCACAGGGAAGCGTGCTTGGGCCTGTGCTTTTTTCCATTTACACTTTTGACTTATACACCTGTGTCAAGTATTGTTCTATACATCAGTATGCCGACGACACGCAAATATACTATTCGTTTCATATTAGTGATGCAGCTGATGCAGCTTTTAAACTTAATGAAGACTTAAAAAATATTTCTTCTATATGCAGTGCGCATAACTTAGTTTTGAATGAGAAAAAGACTGAAATCTTGATTTTTGGGCCTAAAAAGGATAATTTAATGAATGATGATAACTTCAAGATAATGCTTAACAACGAAATATTAAAGTTTAGTACATGTGTGAAAAATTTGGGTCTTTTATTGGACAATAATCTTAGGTTTGAATCACATATAAAAAAATTAGTCCAAAGGTCATATTGTAAATTAAAACTTCTCTACTTTCATAAGGAAATATTTAGCACTGACATTAAATTGAGATTATGTAATTCATTGATTTTGTCTGGGTTGTCATATTGTGATGTTATATTCTGGCCGGCAATTCTTAAAAGGGACAGGGACACCCTCCAGAGGATTCAAAATTCGTGCATCAGATTTGCCTTTGGTCTGCGCAAGTTTGATCATATTAGTGACAAACTGGCGGGGTCTGGGTGGCTGAGGATGGAGGAAAGATATCGGACTCACATGGCAACAACAGTGTTTAATTTGATTAAATACAAACTTCCAGCTTATCTAAATTCCAGGCTTGTACGGGGCATTGACGTGCATAATCGACAAACTCGGTCTAGACTTTCCTTCAAGATACCGAAACATAGAACTTCTCAATTTCAAAGATCTTTTACATATAATTCTGTCAAAGTATTTAACAGTATTCCAATTGCCACAAAGAGTCTAACAAATACTGCAGCATTCAGAAAGCAAGTCAAACGCCTAATTGTTTCCCGAAGAACATAATGTTTTGTTTCGTGGATGCACTTATTTTTATATTATAATAGCTACTTTTTACTTTTTGCTTAATACTTATACGGTTTGCTACATTGGGATGGTTACGTGGAAGAGCGATAGAATCGAACGGCGCCATCCACTGGTATAAAATTTGTATATTTGTATTTATTTGTATAATGTAATATAAAGGCACTTTTGATTTGATTTGATTTGATTTTTCCCAAGAAACGGCCTACTAAAGAGGTGTATAATTTAGTGAGGACATTTACGACGATTATGGAATAACGCGAAGTGTTCAAGTGATGTTAATGCGTAACAAAAGAGTAAAGTGACGTCATTCCTAGTTATAAGAGACTAAATAGTGTGTTAATCCAACGACTACTGTTAATAGTTCATAAGCCAAGGTATCACTAATCATTTACTTATTAAATCTACTTCTACTCGTTTATCCAAGTATTTCTATTGAACCCGTTAACATTCATCAATTACCTCTAGACAACAATACAAAAATCCCATATATACACATCTATGGCTAAACAGCCAGGGTTAGTTTTGCTTAGTATGGGTTA
>MU182042.1:543135-565798 GCA_016904865.1 Pissodes strobi
TTAAGTTCGACGACTCACATACAGGCCGTCAAAATACAGATTTTTGATGGTATGTATTTTTTCCGCATCACTCGTAGTTTTGGAGCTACGACCGCTCTCGAATTTAAACGGCCGATTTCTCGAAAACTAAGAATATTGTTTTTTTTTCGACAAGATCCTTTTTTGTCGGCCTTGAGGTCTTCTACCTACATCCCGAATTTCAAATCGATCGGAAAAAAGCCGATAGGTTCCACCAATAGGTTCCGGTTCCTATGGGACAAAATGAAGGTTAGGTCGATATAAAAATACGGTTTTTTCTGTTTGCCGAAATTCTTCTTCTTTCTACCGGAACCTACCCGTTAAAAAATTTGCAAAAAATCAAAGTAGATAGTAGAAGGTCTTCAACACTTTTTCTTCACAAAAATTTACTATCATAAAGAAATTTAATTACAATTTAATCTGTTCAGCCTCGACACAATTTCTCTTTCGGAATTGCCACAAACCAACTCGACGTTAGGTACGTTCCAATCACTGTGAGTTGTGCTAATTTATTATCTAACAAACTGCAACTTTTGAGTCCCATCTCGAGAACATTTTTCCTTCAAAACGTTGAAGTATATATAAGAGCCAATATTAAAATAGCCCAAATAACTTTTGCTTACGTTTTATGGAAATGATGGTGTCATTGGATATAGTCGATTTCCTACAGTTCTGAATCAGACCAAAGTTTAAGGACATATAACAATTGTTTCTGTCGTTCATCACGCATTCCAGCAACAAAAAGTCCTCTGGTCTGTAGAAATGACCCTGCCTAAGTTCCTGTCGCGTGATATAACCTAAAATTTATAAAAAAAAAACACTGTATAGCCACCAAACTTATACCGGTTATGAATAGAGATGTATCAACGGAACACAAAAACGCACCTTAGTAATAATGGGAAAATATTTATTATATACATTTTCACATTTCTTCATCATCATTGTATTGGAAACCGTCTTGAATTTTGTGCTATAGCAGCTTATTTTCCCAATGATTTATAAACGCATTAATATTTTGGGACAGTAGCCATGAAATGTCTCGACCTAATCTTGTGATATTCGTCTGCCAGTACTTCCCGCGTTAGCTGACATACTTATAGCAAAACAAATAAATGCCGACTAGTAATAATTTACATTAATCAAACCTATATACATAAAACATCTTTTGATATTTGTACCACATCATATTTAAAGACCAAGCCTTTGATCTATGAGACGAAAATATAAGAATTTTAATAATTAGCTAGTGCATGCTGCTTTTCAAAGTTAGTGTTAATACACAGCTCTTTATTAAACCATTAAATCACCTAACTATACCAGATCCTGGTTCTCCAGTACTTTTAAATTTTTCTTTTGTCCAACAACCTCCTCGCTATCCTATGGCTTGCCACAGAATAGCGATACAATTAATGCATGCATGATATACTTACATATACAGTCCAAAATCATGAGTTCATTAAAAACCCTCACATGTTGTATTTTCACTTTCCTGGGTTGTCTAAAATAAAATATAGGCAGAAAGTTAAAACTAAATAAAAACAAGAAAGACTGAAAAGTGATTGCAGGATGCCTTTATTGAAGTTACCACAACGGATGCCAAAAATGCAAATCCAGTCAATCAAATATAGCTTTCTTGATATAAGAACAATTACATCTCGTTAACAAAGCATACTTTTTGTATAGTTTATGGCTTTGCGTCGAGTGCGTTTAGCCACTACAATAACTTAAATTTAAAACTCAAATGAAACATTCTATCATTCATACCAAATATAACACCAAAATAAAAATTGTGAAGAGACAAAATTATAGGAGAGAACAGGGACACACGCTTCACGCCATAGGGGTACATCTTTATACATAACAAACAAAGAAATGGACCAATCGGTAAAATGGTATTAAGGTAAGACAAAAGGTACTCAGTTCCCTAAAGCTTTCGCTCTATCATTCTCACAAAACTAACCAATAAGTTATTGAATTATTTGGTCTAGCTTAGACAAAGTCATCAGGTTGTATGCGTTGATGGGTAGCTTATTTAGTTCTGCTAGTTTTTCCAACAAAAAAACAGGATGCACGCTGATTACATAGGCAACTAAAAAGCCAAGGATTTAGATCATCTACACTTGAGTTGTCACAGGCGCACAAAGGACTGTCAGCCAAATTAATGTTGTTTAATAGATATTTAACATTGCCATGTCCGAAGATTAGTCTTATAAATTTAGTGTAGTGACATCGATTTAAGTTGGTTTCTTGTAGACTGGGATTAGAAACGAGATGTCTATTGGTTCTGGTATAGAAGTTCGGATTATTGACAGCATACTCTGCATATTTAACTTTCCATTTATTCTTGGCTTCATTTTTCAACTGTGAAATAGCATCATAATATTGTAGACCAAATATCGTAATGGCTTTGCTAATGGCTTCCTTAGCAAGGTTGTCCACTATATTATTTCCTAGGATGCCGGCGAGGAAGGATACTTTAATATTATAATGTGCCAGTAATACTAGTTTTTGAAAAATGTAAAAAATTAGAGGATTTTCATAAAGGTGTTTAGTTTTGTTATTTATTGCCTGAATACAGGACATGGAATCAGTCAATATCAGAAAGTGCCAAGAAGTTTTATTCAGAATTATGTAGTCAAGTGCCTGTATAATCGCATAAGCCTCCGCACTGAAAATGGAGGAATTGGAATTTACTCTAAAGGATGCTCCATAATTATTGTCTTTAGTATAAAATGCACATCCAACTCCTTCTGGTGTCTTTGATCCATCCGTGTATACAAAGATTGCGTCTTGTATCTTGTTTGTAATATTACTGATTACTGATTATATTGTTATTCATTTCATGGCTTTCTGTATACTGAGGAAAGAACGTGTCTGTGTTAAACAAGATATTGTTAAATTTGCGAGTAAAAAGGGGAGCTTGGGGTACTTAACAATTACTTCTCGAAATTTAGTAGTCTCAATGAGAGCATCAGCTAGAGATGGTGAGCTTTTGTGCATCCAGTAGCTATTTGTTAGATTGTCTAGTGATACTTGGTAGATTTTGTTAATTAAAAAATCGTTTTGTACAAAGAAGTTTTTAACAATGAATGTATCAGCAAGATGAAGTCTTCTCAAAGATAGACGTAGTTCACCAGACTCTGCTAAAAGTGCACTTGTTGGGGTAGAGGAAAGGGCCCCAGTAATAATTCGTAGAGCCTTGTACTGTAGACGATCGATTTTTAAAAGCCTAGATTTAGTGGCTGATCCATAAAAAATTGGTCCAAAGTCGATCAGGGCTCTAACATATGCTCTATAAAACATTAACGATACCGTGGGGTCGGCTCCCCAATACCGTTTGATGATGACCTTCAAAAGGTTAAGACTTTTTTCGACCTTGCCAATAATACTATTAATATGATCTTCCCATGTCAGTTTTTGATCTAGTACCACGCCTAAATACCTAAAACTATATTTCCAAGCGATTTCCACATTACCTAATTGTATGGTTTCCCGATATGCGTGTCTGTGCCTAGTGAAGACTGTGACTGCAGATTTTGATGCGGACAGTTCTATGCCACTGTCAAAGAAATACGCTTGACACCGGTCCATAATACGGCTATGAGTTTGTATATATTCTTCAAGTTTTTTTTTGTAGTGTACAGGCAAAAATCATCTGCGTATTGAAGGATACTAACTTCGGGAAACAATGTAAAGAAATCGGCGGTATAAAGGTTAAAGATAAATGGACTCAAAACAGAGCCCTGAAGAAGTCCAATGTTTGCAATTCTAGGTCCAATTAGTTTATTGTTTAGACGAAGAAACACCACTCTATTACTAAAAGTTTTAAGAATATTAACAGCGAAAAATCTAGGGATATTAAGTGGTATCATTTTATTAATTAAAATAGAAGTTCAACGTTGCCATAAGCACTGGAAATATCCAGAAACAGAGCAGACAAATACTCGTTATTCGCTAAGCAATTTTAGATATCCAATGTTAGATGAGCAATGCAGTTACCTTTTCGTAAACCCAATTGACCTCTAGGTAGTGCACCCGAATTTTCCGACCACCATTCAAGACGGGTCTTGATAATTCTTTCAAATGTTTTGAAAATGCATGACATCAAAGAGATTGGTCTGAATTCGTTAGGTTTACCGTGTTTGTTAATAGGTATAACAAAAGGTTTGTTCTAGCAGCGATACAAAGCCATCCGGAGTTTGCGCATAGCAATATAACCGACACTTATATCGCTATGCGCAAACTCCGGATGGCTTTGTACCGTTGGAAATCGCTGCTAGAACAAACCTAATGACTTTTTGAAAGCCGTACATTCGTGACCGTTTCTGAGAATTTTGTTGAACGCCAAACGGAGTATTTTTTTGCATTAACAGGTAGGTTTTGTCTCATAGCATAAGATATACCATCGAGGCCTTACTTGATTTAATATTAATGTTAAATTCAATGACTGATATGCTCTCGCTTAAAGGATGGTTGTTTAGAATTTGATGTCCCTCAAAGTGATTGAAAACAGAATCTGGCGTTATTTTTTTTTTTAATTTGAGCTCCATCAGTTAAATTATTGGTTAAGTTGATGGACAAACCTTTACTTATGGAATTTACTCTCTTCCATATTAATGAAGGATTGGTTTGGGAACTTAAACTTTGACAAAAATTTGACTAGCTATTTCTGACTTTTTGTTTAAAAAGGCGTTTTGACTGCGCAGTGATATTTTTATATTTTAGAAAATTGTTTAAACTGATATGTTTTCTATAGTTTTTAAACAACAAAATGAAATGAAACGAAACAAGTATCCTGCTAAAGTACTCTCATAAAACAAACTAAACTAACCCAAACTAAATTAATTGGTTACTTACACATGGTAATGTATAAAGTAATATGTCAGTGAATAAAATATAAACAAATTGAGTTGTAGATAACTAGACATTAAGCAATAGTCACTGAAAAATTCAGCAACTGAATAGTAGGCCTTTCCAACCAGTATCTTCCTCACCGTCCTCCTAAATTGCTTTTGATTGCCTATCTTAGGGACTCTCAAGGGCCGGTGATTAAAAAGTATTTAATTTTGGTAATTAATTGATTTTTTAATTAGCATTGATGAGAGGATAGGTAGGACGACCATGTGTGAAGACCTAGTTGCGTACGCCCCAGCAGCCACAATTTCATTGTGCAACTTGACATATGCATACCGTAAATGGGATTCAATTAGCGCAAAATATACGCTTCTCGACATAGACATGTCCAGCTCACGAGACACCATTCTCAATGCAAAACATCCATTTGAAATTTTTCTCTTTAACTGAAAAATATAGTATTCAAATTTCAGCCTTTCATCAATATGTAGGCCTAAGAATTTATTAACTTGTAAACTTTGGATGACCTCTGTCTCTATGGAAACATTACCTATATGACATTTAAAAGAAACAATATTTGTTTTCGAAATATTAAGGGTTAAAAAATTTGCATTGAACCGTTCTCTGATACTTAAAATATCAATATTCAATCTTCAATATTTTTAGCATCCCTGTCATGCCATAAAATCGTCGTATAATCTCCAAAGATCGTGAACTCACCCCATATGACTGTCTATTTTCGAGAGATCGTTAATGTATAATAAAAATAACAAAAGGCACAGTACCGAGCCCTGAGGAACACCTGATGTAATGGCTCGGTAATCGGATTCGTGGCCATTAAAGCGTACCGACTGATGGCGATCCGATAAGTTAGATGATATCCAGTCCAGTGATGCGCCCCTAAAACCATACGCCAAAAGCTTGCCGAGCAGTACCCTATGATTCACGCAATAAAAAAAGCTTTGGCGAGATCACAGAATACCGCTGTCGCAACCTCACCATCATTCAACCCAACATATACACTACTCAATACAGAGAACATAGCATCATTTGTGTTTTTAGAATCCTGACAACCAAACTGAGCCTCACTCAAAAGGCCTTGCCTTTTGATGTAGCTGACCATACAACCTCTCACAAGCATTTCAACAATAATTTTTGACAAGGTTGGAAGCAACCATATTAGCCTAATATTTGAGGCTGATTCGCTGTCTCCTCCCTTAAAAAATTGCACAATTTTGGCCAACTTCAGAGAAGAGGGAAAAGTACCCATAAGAAAAGAAATGTTAATTGCCTCCGCAAGCGATTGTACCGCTTGCTCTGGAAGCCTCAAGTCATCCCAACCAGAAAAGCTTACATTTTTAATTTTCATAAAGACATTTCTAATTTCTTTAATATCGGTGGGGTAAAAGTAAAATGAATTGGGAGCATGACAATTCCCCAAGAAGACTGAGAGCGTCAACCCTGTAACGCTCAGTTCCCAAACAAATATAAACCTAATTTACATAAATATACAAGTTTACAATAATCTCCAACTTCGCAATAATCTCCAAGTTCACAATCGGTGGTACAGCCTTTAGTGCAGGAACAATGGCGGCCCCCAGCTTTTAGACAGTGGAGAAGGGTCGTGGTGAGTTATAATGCCTGAGCGCCACGCGGTTAACTTATCGCCATGCCCTGATGCTGGATCTTCAGTGAGATTCGACCAATAACCACGAATTGCTCTCCTCCCTGCTGTAACCTATTGAAAAACTTGGAAGGGGAAACAAAAAGAAATATCACCCCAATTAAACAAAAATAACAAGTGTATATTCCGTATTGGTGACTATACTTTTGAATTAAATAAGAAAATTAATTGCTACAAGAAGAATTTCTTGTATATGTAGCTATGACAATTAATATATAAATGGTTGCTAAAGATGGAATATTAAAAGTAACGGTTTAATGTTAAATAGTACTTTATGTTATAACTACGGCGCCCTATAAATACGAATACGTGATCACGTGTCGTTTACATGCCCTTGATTGGTGCTAAAACCTATACGGTACAAAAATATGATAACTTCTTCTACTTCGACACTCTAAATAACTGTAATCAAAAAGCAAGAAGTTAACGTGCTATTTCAAAGGTACTAGATTCATGTAAGTAAAATATTCACCTATTAAATAATAACCGTACCAGAGGTAAATCTATATGATTACGCGTCGATACGCTATGCTTATATGCGAACAGTTTCAAAAATATTTATATTATACAACGCTGAAAAGAAGTAAAACACGCGAACAAGACACGCTGAAATGAATTAATAACACGCCAAAACTATCCGGATTAGCTGGATAATCCAGTATACATATGCTAACTATTGAGAGTAATTCGTTACTCCCAAATAACTTGAAGGTAACTATATTTTAAATCAAGTCATACCATCAATACTTTCATTAAGCAAATTCATCCGAAAATTTAATTTAATTCGCCCTAAATCACCAATCAAATAAAACACAATAATAAAATGAAATAAAAGTCCCAAAATACACTATATAAAATCCTAAATTAAGACTTATCTGATACGTTATCAAGCCAACAGTGAGTTCATCCAGGATCCAGGTGTTCGTCGAATCACTGGAGCGTCAAGGTCGAGAAGACACACTCCGTATGCGTTGAGGCTTGAATCAGACAGCGAGACACGCAGTCAATTGACGGTTACTCCGGAACCACGTGTTGTCAGAGGAGTCTCAGTATGCAGTCTCGAAACCCAGGTAGGAAACCGGAACGTAAGAGGACAATGGAAGGCCCATAAAAACCAATAATCCAAGAATAAAATTCCAAAAATCCGGAAAAACAGAAAACAAGAAACAGGAAAATCCAAGAATTGAAACCCCTGAAACAAATAGAGCAAATTAGAACTATGATCAAACCAAAATATGAAGGAAACAGGTACGGAACCTCAACAAATAACATATCAAAACAATATCTGTATCAAATTTACTCAAACAACATACCTTTAGATGTTAAACGGGGTTCAAGTGTGTGGCAGCTCTCGAAAGTCAAATCCCCAAACGTGGGTGCAGGTGGTCGAATCTACAAATCTTCCTTCATCTACAATCATCCATCAGACGAGAAACCATCGACGACCACAATCCTGCTCAAGGGCTTCGTTGAATACTCCCCTAACTAGGGCACTGTATATTTCACACTAAATATCAGTATCTCAACGAAATTCCCAATTTCGAGAGCTCGGCACTGAAACCTACTGGTTCCTTCAATATCACATAAAGACTAAATTGGCTTGCTCCGAAAATGACGAGGCTAGCAGAATTAACATCGCGCCGGCCCAACATACTATGTTGCCAGAAGCGTCCCTATTTGTGACAAAGTACTAGAAAGTTCTGATGTCATACTACCGGATTCGCCAAAACAAGCGCTAAAGCGACTCATTATCGAAATGATTTAAATCAGTTACAATATACTTTTATATGCTAGGTGGGAATATATAACCCACGCGTTATGCGGCAGTCTAAAATTACAATCAACACGCGCCACTAATAGCATTATGCCAAATAAGGCATTAACTTGGCAACCGTGTCGACCGTGAAGGCCACGCGCTTGTCCAGAAAGCTGTCACTTATACCGCCAAAATTATCCTCCACAGATTATGTGAAACATAGACCAATTTCCTTCGGGTCGCTAGAATCTACTACGAGCTGAAATATTATCGAACTTTAATAATGGAGAGTTCGTGTAATACTGCGTCAATATGCAAGCGTAGAGGACTAAACATTGATACCATCCAATATAATCAGCAAATTCAAGCGTATGATAGCTAAATCCTACAATAAATGCAACGCGAATTAGAGTGGTTCTCGAATCGATATCGACGGAGGGATCCGATGCGCTTTCCACCGGTCGTGTAGTCTATGGTTTAAAACCGGAGTGACATGACATACTTCTAACAAACGTCAATGTTTCATTTCCAAAATGAAAATATTCCCTAATCACCTAAGCAAAACAATATATTATCAAATATAAATCAATGAGAAAATTACCACAGAATGACCATCAAGTGTACAAAAAGTAAGTTATAATTACAGTGTTAGATCTCCCTAAATAACCTTAAAATATAACTCGGCATGCATTATAGTCCAAACTCCAATTACTCGGCTAATCTGTAAACAATCTATCACTGTTGTTTTATTTTAGACACAACCCTCCAAGAAAGGCGAAAATATATTCTTGATTCCAAAATACCTCGAATCAGCAATTAAAAACCATAATTAGCAAGGCCGAATACAGTGGATGGCCATCAAGGTGTATTATCGAACTGAAATAATGAAACCAAGCCAAATGATTAGAAGAAGGGTTTCTTTCTCCATTTAGAAAGACAGCATAATAGGACAAAACCAAGGGGAAAATACCCAATATACAACGAAGCTTTGTGTTCCAGCTGCAACAATATATCGTGTGTGTAAAGTTAATTCGTTCAAAAGAAAGCATGTGCATTTGATATATCAAGACATAAATATGAACTATTTGCTTTAGAATACCTAGTTTAATGGATTGGGTTCCATGCTTTTCCAATACTAGTCCTATTGTGGTGATTATCTAATTTTTGTAGTCTACTTTAATAAATAATATGATGTTTGATTCTTTTCCTTCCAGAAATAGATCAATTTTAGTCGACTATGGTACCACGTACGTAAATTTTTATTTTGGTCCTTCGCCATTTCGTCCAGAAAAAAAAATAAATGCGTATAGTTAATCGGAGCCCGTTACAACCCATATTAATATTGGAAGATATATTATCTGCCACCAAACTGTAGAATAAGTTTAATTGATCAGAAGTAAGATCCGAGTTAGTAGATGTACCATTCCTGCCAGTCAACTCTCCCACAATCCTCCAACTTTCCTTTATTATTATTAGAGTTTGTCATCCGATCAGAATACTATCTTTGTTTGGCGATTTTAATCAATTTTCGATATAAGTGGCGATATTTACAATTCACGAACACAGTCGGTGGTGGTGTTTTTTTCTTTTGATTCATTAATATCGTTTGTTTCGGTGTTTCCCGGTTATTTGAATTGTAAAATTTTGCACAGTGTTAAATTGCATCACCAGCTATCCTTCTCTAATCTTTTAAGTTTGTTTTAATCATAATTTGGTAGTTAACGTACATTTTCTTTCCTGTTTCGTGCCTGCATTCCGTATCGTAAAAGGTGCAAAAACTGTAGTTCCAAACATTGATAAGACCTACCTATAGTGCGTTTCATCTGCACATCTCAGTGCTTTCCGTGCATTTTGATTTCGGTCCAGCTATAGTTGGTTTCACTTCGACGATTCATCAACGCTGGTCATGGCATGCTCAAAGTGTGAGGCTGTGCTGAATGATAAGGAGGTAAAATATAGGATAATTTGTGATTTCTGTGGAGCGGTGAATTGTTTATCATGTTCCAATTTCACTACCTCAGAAGCCCAAGTCACACAGTTGAAGAGTAGAACAATGTTGTATGCCTGTAGAGATTGTGTAAATGTTGTTAAAGCACACAGTAAGGAGGCGCAAGGAGACAACATATCCAGCATGAAGCAACAACTGCAGGATGTTTTTAATTCAATGTACAGTAGGCTCTCTAACAAGCTAAATCAAAAGGTCGATGGTTTAAACAACTCAATATCGGATAAATTCGCTCATGTCCACAGTCAGTTGGCTGCATTCGGCACCAAACAGGATACCTGTATGGGCGTACTGAGTGACGTATCCAGCGATAGCTCCTTAATAAAAAGCAATGTTACTAATTTGAATATTTCTAAACGCACTTCACTTCAAGAACCTGCCGGTGTACTGGAAAATAGTAGCATGGTTGCTACCACAAACAGCAGCAACAATAATAAGGGCATGGATGCATGCGCTCCTAGAATACTTGAACTTGAACGCAGAAACTCAGAACTTCTCAGGAGGATGGACTTTTTGGAGAAAGAACTACAAGGGTTAAAAACTCAATTGTCCATTGCTAACACCAGTGTAGTGCAGCAAATGCCAACAGGTGAGCTGAATTTTCCATTGCCTGGCGTGGTCCATAAACAACATAAACAAAATAAAGAATCATCATTAAAAGGAAAGTCTTTACAGGGAACTCCTCAGGTTTCTGCAGGTTCATCTTCCCAGAGGGGTACACAGCAGCCAATTATAGGTACAAGTAGTAATGGCAGTGGCCGTCTTACAGCTGCCGAAAGACGTCAATGGCTGTATCTTGGTCGATGCGACCCTAACACTACTGAAGAGAATATACTGGAGTATGTCAAGGATCAGCTGCTGATTTCTGATGTAAAATGCTTCGTCCTTGATAAGAATGAGGATGTGGCGTCTTTCAAGATTGGCGTCAAGAAGTCAATTCTTAGTGGATTACTTGACCCTCTGGCCTGCTGGTACAGCAATAAAGGAGTTTCGTCCCCGGCGCCCTTTTAGAACCAATAACGGAACTGGAAATTTTCAGCCCGGAGGAGGGGTGGATCAGCGTCACTAGAAGATGCAACGCTTCTGTACCAGAATGTTCGAGGTCTAAAAACAAAACTTAGTGACTTTCTGTGTGCAACTCTTGCTGAATCGTACGGTTTAATAGCCCTAACTGAGACTTGGTTGGATGACACGATTAGTGACTCTGAATTTCTTGACGCGCGTTATGTGGTTTACCGGACTGACAGAAACTCTGATAATAGTAGCAAAACTCGTGGTGGTGGTGTTCTGCTCGCTGTCAATAACGTTTTTAAGTCTCGACGCCTAACTTTCAACAACCCTGCAGTGGAAGAGGTGTGGGTGTCCGTGACAATTGGGAACCGGGTGTACTGTATAGGTTGTGTGTATATTCCTCCCTCTATGGATATGATGTACTATGAGTTGCATTTAAAATCGGTAACTCAAGCTTGTGAATTATTTGGCAATGTATTCGTCATAGGCGATTATAATCTTTCACACATAACTTGGTGTTTAAATGAGGACCTCTTAGGTTTATTACCGGGAAATGTAAGATCTGTTAGGGACGCTTTATTGTGTGATACTACTGCGTATTTGGGTCTATCCCAATATAATGATATAACCAATGTTAATAATGTTATTTTAGACTTATGTTTCGCAAATTTTGAGCCTCACTCAATTGCTAGATGCGGTGGTTTAGTCAATTGTGATCCTTACCATCCGGCGTTAGAGTTGTCTTTATCTCAGAGTGAGAGGGCATGTTTGAGCCCTGCAGATTGTGTCTGTTATGACTTCGAAAAAGCCGAATTTTGCGTGATTAACAATTACTTTCTTAATTTTGACTGGCTCTCAATTTTAGATGATGACATGGATATTTCTGGCGGAAATTTCTATTCTGTAGTGTACGACTGGTTCAATATGTTTGTACCTCTAAAACGGCGCCGCTTTGGTGAACATTTTCCTGTCAGGTTTTCGAATACCTTAAAGAATAAAATACTTGAAAAGAAAAAAGCACACAGAATTTTCAAGATCTCAAATTGTATTGCTGATTATGATTCTTTCAGTGTGCAGCGCAACCAATGCAGGGCTCTAACTAGGGAAGGTTACGATCAATACATAAAGAATACTGAAAACTCTATTTCTTCCAATGTAAAGTCTTTTTGGAAGTACATAAGAAATCAGAGGGACCAGGGTACAATTCCAGGGGAAATGTTTCTTAATACAAGCAGTGCCAATAATGGCGTTGATATTGCGAATCTCTTTGCAGAGTTTTTTGCATCTGTGTACAATCCGAAAAGACTATCAAATAATATATCTGTTTTGAGTGAGAGTGATATTACCTCTAAAATCCCTTTAACCGCCAGTGACTTGGAAAGGTTGTTGTCTGAGGCTGATATAAGTAAGGGGCCTGGTCCTGATGGCATCCCAAATCTCGCTTTGAGATCATGCTCTCGTACCCTCTATATTCCTCTAATGCACATCTTCTCACAATCCCTTGCTACTGGTCTTTTTCCTGAAGTCTGGAAACTATCCTACGTAACTCCTATACACAAATCTGGTAGCAAGGGAGATGTGAGTAACTATAGGCCTATTAGTATTATCTCTGCAATACCAATGTTGTTTGAGCGTCACGTTGAGAGGCATCTCTCGTACACGTTGGTTTTATTTCTGGTAGGTCCATAGATACAAATTTGTTTCTTTTTACAAACTTTATTAATAGAACATTTGAGGAGAATTGTGAGACCCATGCTATATATACTGATTTCAGTAAGGCTTTTGACAAGGTTATCCACAGTTTGTTGCTCTCGAAGTTGGCATGTTATGGGGTCTCCGGGTCTTTATTCTCTTGGCTGGAATCATACTTATCTAACAGAAAACAGCAAGTGAAAATTGATGGATATTTGTCAGTACCTTTCTGTTCCACCTCTGGTGTGCCTCAAGGATCCCGTTTGGGGCCATTTCTTTTAGTTTATTTATAAATGATCTTGGTGTTTGTCTGTCATCACATTTCTTAATGTTTGCTGATGACATGAAATTATTCTGTCAAGTATCATCCATTCAGGATGTATTGATCTTGCAGAATGATCTGTGTTTGATTTCTGACTGGTGCCAGCGCAATGATATGCTGCTCAATATTAAAAAATGCTTTTTCATGAGGTTTAGTAGGCTTCTATGTAGACTTCCTGTCCAATATCATATAAACGATATTCCAGTTAAAGAAGTATCTATAGTCAAGGATTTCGGTGTTTACTTGGACACTAAATTGACGTACACTGAGCATTTCGAAGTTATTGTTGGCAGGACCAATAGAATGTTGGGATTTATTAAGAGGTCTTGCAGGGATTTTACTGGTGTGAACGCATTAAAGGTACTATATATGTCACTTGTTAGATCTATTCTGGAATTCTCTTGCATTGTGTGGTCTCCATATTATCAGACCCACATAAATAGACTCGAACAGGTACAACATAAATTTATTAAATTTGCAAAGTACAAACTTCTCCTTCAAAACATTTATCTTGGTGAAGAGCAGACTATGTCATACCTGGGATTGACTTCATTATCCTGTAGGAGGGAATACTTCGATGCCTGCTTTGCTTTTAATATTATCAATGGTTTCATAAAAAGCCCCGAGTGCCTGGAACTCTTTCAATTTCACATTCCTACTTACCGAACACGAAGTAAAACACTTCTTCACATACCTTACTGTAGAGCGTGGTACTTGCTGTTCAGCCCCATCAATAGGATTTCAGCTAATGTAAACAAGCATTGTGAAAGGCTGAATTTCTTTAATAGTTCAAAGGTTCGTTTTAAGAGTGAGGCTAAACGGATAATTTTAGATTAGTGTAAATGTAATAACTAATTACTTACTTGAAAATGTTGATACGTTGATGAATAAATAAATAAATAAATAAATAGATATTTAGTAAAGTGTGACATGACAAGGGTACTATTTAGAAAATGTTTCCGAAGCATGTGCAAGGAACGCATATTACGAGCAGAGACTCTAAGTCTCTTAGTGAACCAGGCTCTCCAGTCCTCTTCTTTATTGTTCTAAGGGGAAACACAATATTAAAATTAGAAGACAAGGTGTGAAACCCTGCAAGGGAATCAGGCGAAAGCAAGACACTACACCAGTCACACTCGGCACAGGGTTGGGAGAACCTACCATAATTATGTCTCGTGTAAAACCTACCCTGCTCCCTCACTAGTTTAGCTTTTCCAAAGTTTACACAATATAACAGAAAACAATATCAAAAAGTCACTTATCAGCTAAATAAAGTAAAAAAAATATATGTAAATCAAGGATAAACAAGAAGCCCAAGAAGAAAAAAGAACAAGAAAACCCAAAAAAGAGCAAAAGAAAATAGTACAAAAGCAAAACGAGAATTTTGTTAAATTAAACGGTGGGGGTGGGTAAAAATTCAAACGAAAAAAATTAAAAGTAATCTTAAGAAATTCGAAACAAAATTAGTTAAATTATCAAAAATATAAGAGAATCGTTCTAATGATCAAGAAAAAGTCGCGGCACTAATAGTAACTTAACGACAATTGGCTCTTGAGCCATTTGAAACGATTTATGTGGAAGAATATGGCCATCACAATTCGGTTAAATTAAGTTATGAATATCAGTATTCAAGCATTTACAAACGAGCGCACGTCGCCACTGTAACTAATGTTCCCAGGCTATTTCAGATAATTAATTGTTTTTATTGTAGACTTCGATAGAGACTTATTAGTGAAATAAATAAAGGTTTATGTTTCTTTTTTGCCATAAAAATTGACCAAAATAGAACGAATATTGTAGATATGTCTTATATTGTTATGCAGGATCCATCTTTACGGGATAAATATTTTATGATTTTCTCCACCACAGTTTTATTGAATATGACATGTGACCTTGTCAAAGTCAAATCAAACTGGACAAATTGCACGAGCTTTTTACGGTTTCGCTATTCTATACCTACTAATCGTTTTTTAATTCTTCTCATTTGACGACAGAGGCAGATTGTTTCTTCGAAAGGTCAAGTATTTTCAAGTTTTTTGGGCTTTTAAGCTCAGTTAGGGTGCACTTGTGCAATTTACTTACACCCTGGAATCAGGACGGAAGAGTTCCTATATTGAGTATGGTGGAAAAAAAAAAGATAAAAAATTGGACCCCACAGAATTGAGACTGTTTGACTTCAGTGAAACTTCATGACTAAAAAGATGTCACAGAATTAAAATTTGACCGTCTATAGCTGTCAATCTTGATGCCAACTTAGAAATAAATACAAACATAATATCAAAATCAGAATTTGATAGCTGTCATTAAACTACCAGATCGGAATATGTATTGTTTTTCTAGAAATTGCGCAGACAAATGATTACTTATTCTATTTATTTGAGTCAAAATATAAAAATCAAATACTTACTCTGAAGTTTCTCGAAAACCCTTGAATAAATACTGCCAGTTTTCCAACAAAATCAATTTAGAAAACGTATCGTAATAGTGATTGAAATCCCGAAAATCCAGTGGAATCTTCTTGGCAGCAGGTGTATTTACCGGGGGACTAGCATCGACGTCTACTTGCTCCAGTAGCCAATGGGGCAGCCACTGCACCATTTTTTTAGTGATATCATCCACGTTAGCCAAGCGTCTAAAAAAACAACTACATACATCTGGATACTACGAAAGTAGCGGTACAGATATAGTGAAAGAAGAGTGAACGGGCCTTTAATACGGAAAAAAAATCTTAAATATGAAATTTTTATGGATCATTTATATATCTTATCAGCAAAACGATGGAGCATGGAATAAAAATATATAGTATAAAACATAGATTTTCTCGCCTTGTTGCTTCAGGATGACCTGACCAGAGTACAAACAATATCTATACCATGACCTGACTATGATGGAAATCTTTTGTTTTTTTTAACATCGAGACATGTAGAGTTATATTTGGACATGCCTGTATACATGGCATACAGCAAAAAGATAATTTCCCCGACTTTTTCCCGGTTTGCCAAGAAATCTCTCCAAGTAAACTTGATAATGACTACCAAAATTCCTAAACTTCTTATGCTTTTAATATTACTGTGTCTACCTGGGCGCTGGTCTCCTAGCTGGTCCCCCGTTTGTCCACATCAGTCTCCTTGACGCTTCTACTGGAAGACCGTTGTTTGGATGCGATATTTTCGGATGAGGTTTACGAGCCAATTGAGCTGTTCTTGGATCAACTCTTACTGTCGGGATAGTTTCGGAACGGTGTTTAAATGTACTCGCAAATGTAGTAGGTTGATCGTTCACGCCCATACATGAACTAAGCCTGGTAACTGGACGATGCTGGTATGCATTATCTTCGTCATGTTTTCGTCGAAGCTGTAAAAGTTAACCAAACAAAATCCTTCATAAGACCTTGAGTACCTAGTGTTTATGGTATTCTTTCAGAAGCCCTTCATTCGTGCCTCAAATTTAATTTAAGATTACCACTTTTGTGCAATATTTAGAAAAACGTATTAAACTGCTCAGGGGTAATATGTATCTACAGTCTACAGAGTGATTTTGCACCACACAATAGGGGCAGCATTATCTTTGAAAAATAGATATTTTTCGAAATATGAATGGCATTACCTCATTAAATATAAATGGCCGGGCTACCCTCGGGCTTTAAATATAAAAAAATTAAAACAGGATGGCTATAATGGAGTCACAACGGATTTTTTAAGAAATCCATATTGATATAAATCATGAGATATATCTTTCGATGAATGATATCATTTGTCTTTTTATTACTGTTTCCATGGTTTTAAAAAATACACTGGTTATGAAGATGGGTCTATAGTTATTTCGTTGTGTTTTCGATTCTGACTTGTATATGTAATAAATAAATAAATAAATAAAATTATTATTAAACATATAAGTATTTTTAATGTACCCATTTTTAATACAGCGATAATAAACTTTATATGTGCTTTATTTATCCCCAATGTAAAAGATACAAAATTAGATAACCTTATTTTAATTCATACACAAAACTATATTATCACCACAATACCAAAAATACTGTTAGTAAAAAGCATTTCGAGTTCAAAAAATTTATATTGGGTATCGTGGTAATCTTACTAGTTATTTCTCAGGAAATGTATTTATTCTTTCTTAAATCACTCTCAATGCATAACTTAATTTTGTCATCAGAGGCTGTACAAAAATTATTTCGTATATAAAAACATGTATATCACTTCTTACCATATCTGATTCGTTAATACAATTTCAAATTAAAAGGTCTTGTTTAACGTAATAGCTAGAAAACGGAAAATAAGCCACATATTCCCATATACTCCATTAGGTTAAATTCAAATCTACGAACCGTCTGACGTCATGCGCCGACTGGACGAATTTGGAACGGCGATTTAGCATATCTTGTATTCTTTATATCATGTGGAGAGATCATACTAGAAGGAATCAGGAAGACAGAAGATGGCATTCTTGGGCAAAACACAGAGCTAGGATGGATCTTGTATGGGGCGATAAACAACACTAGCCGGAACAAATTTGAGATACACGGATTAACAAGTCTAATAGAAGATCAGCAACTCACGAAATTCTGGGAAATCGAAGAAGTGTTAGAACAAAGAAGCAGAGCAATTTTGTGAAGAACATTATGAGGGCAACACAGTTAGAAATGCTGATGGCACCTACAGCGTCAGAATACCATTCAATGAACTGGAAGGCAAACTAGGAAGATCAAAAAATCGAGCAGCAGCTAGATTGATTCAGCTAGAAAAACGATTCGGTAGAAAAGAAAATTTAAGCCAAGAATACAAACAATTCATGCAAGAATATCAGACCTTGGGACATATGGAAGAAGTTCAGCCAGCCATCAGCCAGTCATAAAGGAATCAAATACAACAAAATTAAGGTAAATATGTTCTATATTGTTGTGGAGGATTCATTTTTACCTTGAAATTGATTGCCATTGGCTCCACAAATGGTTACGCTTATTTTGGTTAGTTTGGGTTAGTTTGGGTTAGTTAGCTCTTGCAGATTGACAATTTGCACCTAGACTTCAGCCAGAACTATCAGACATTCTACTGCGATGGAGATTTCACAAAATAGCAATAGCAGCAGACGTAGAGAAAATGTACCGCCAGATAAAAATTCATTCTGAAGACCAGCAATATCAAAGAATTTTATGGAGAACTGATCCAGCTCGTCCAATAGAAGAAGATACTCTAAAACAGTCGCGTATGGAACAACATCGGCTCTACACCTAGCAATAAAAACGATTTAGCGGCTAGCCGAAGATGAAAAGACTAAATAGCCAAAAGCAGCTGCAGTCACAATGCAAGACTTTACGTCGATGATCTCTTATCAGGCGCAGACACAATTAGAGAGACGGAAAATCTCAAAACAGAATTGATTAACATGTTCAAATCAGGAGGTTTTACACTACGAAAATGGACAAGTAACAGCAGTGAAATAATGGAATCAATTGAAACTAGCCTAAAAAATCAAGAAGACCTCGAGATAACGGAAGACAACATCTGAAAATCACTTGGGATACACTGGGCACCACATAATGACACGTGTAGGTTCAAAGCAAGTGTTTCCACAACCACCAAAGTAACCAAAAGGACAATCCTGTTATTTGATCCACTGGGGTGGCTCGCTCCAGTAGTAATAAAGTCGAAACTCTTAATACAAGATCTTTGGCTACAGAAATTAAAATGGGACGACGAAGTTCCGGAAAAAATCCAATCAAAATTGAAAGCATTTGAAGAAGATTTGAAAAATGTAGAAAACATTTCAATACCACGTTGGACAAAGCAAACCTCAAGTAGTAATGTAGAGCTACATGGATTCTGTGACGCATCTGAGAAGGCATATGGAGCAGTAATCTATATAAAAGTACCAATAGATAACAATCAAGGTTGCCAGATAACGCTGCTAATGGCCAAGTCAAAAGTAGCACCAATAAAAATTAAAGCAACATTACCGAGACTAGAACTATGTTCAGCATTATTATTAGCTAAAATAATGAAACAAACACTAGAAGCATTGCCGTGCAGCCAGACGGCTGTTTATGCTTGGACAGATTCCACGATTGCACTGTCAAATATATCCGCTACAAAGCAGAAACTACAGAACAATTAATGGGAAACCTTCCCTCTGCCAGAATAACCCCCTCTCACCCATTTGTACATTCCGGTATGGATTATGCCGGTCCAGTTCAAATTAAGACCACTGAAGGGAGAGGTTATAAGCATACAAAGGATACATAGCAATATTTGTCTATCTTGCCACGCAAGCAATTCACATAGAAGTGGTCAGCGACATGTCAGCAGCCTTTTGACGATTCATTGCAAGACGAGGACAATGTGCACACATCTACAGTGACAATGGCACAAATTTCGTGGGTGCCAGTAAGATTCTTCACAAGGAAGTACAAGATATGATCAAGACCTCCAGCATAGAAGATTAGTAAACATAGGAACACAGTGGCATTTCATACCCCCCGCATCGCCTCACTTTGGAGGCCTATGGGAAGCTGGAGTCAAATCTATGAAGTATCATATGAAGAGGGTGATCGGCGAGACCTGCCTAACATATGAAGAAATGACAACGCTTATGCACCAAATAGAAGCTTGTCTAAATTCTCGACCACTATGTACTCTAAGTAACGATCCAAGTGATCCAGTGCTGACACCAGGACATTTTCTGATTGGCAGACTCATGGTAGAGTTTCCAGATCCTATAAACACAACAATTAATTCCAATTTAAATGAAAGATGGAAATTGGTGCAGAAAATCAAAGTAGATCTATGGAAAAGATGGTCATCAGTCTACTTAAACCAGCTACAGCAGAGGTACAAATGGACGACGTTAAACAAAACACCTGGGGTCGAAGAAGTAGTACTAGTGAAAGATCAAGACATCCACCCAAGCAAATGGCCTCTGGCAAGAATAATTGACGTGCATCCATCTGAAGACAAAGTAGTACGGGTAGTATCTATCCAGAAGCCAGGAGGAAATGTGACTAAACGTCCTATACACAAGCAGCCAGAACCGACCAGAGAACATACAAGAAACAGAGGTACCAACCTATGGAGAACTGTAACCATAGCAATCATTTTCCTTTTAACACTACAAAAGTCCAAGGCACAAAAATATACGGTACATTACCCACCTCCAGGGTTGTATATAGAAGAGGTTGGTCATGCCAAAATAGACAGAGGAATGTTCAGACTAGAAGTGAAGTTTGATAAATATCAACTAGGCAAGGATACGAAAAATATAAACGATTCGATACGCCAGTTAAATTCCCTTTGTGAGAGTGCCAAGGAATTAGCTGCAAACACACAATGTTCTTCGCTAATTCACCAGCTACGAGAAAAGCAAGGTCAAATAGAATGGATGGACAAAGGAATGGAAGACATAAGCTCCAAGAGGCAGAAGCGAGGTATAGTTGGGAAGTTGCTTACCTCCCTCTTCGGAGTAAACGATGAAGTCTACCTGGATATAGACAAGTTGGAACAGAATCAAAAAGAGCTATTTAAGGCATCCAGCCATCAAACAAAGTTTATGCTCCACGCGCTAACTAAGTTCAACAACACAGAAACAAGAATCAACAACCAACTCAGACGATTGCAGGGAAAGATAAGCGAGACAACCGAGACGATAACAGAAATGAGCCATTGGTATCAAGCAGTAGATAGAAACCTCCTAAATATCCACCTTCTAAGCAGTTATCAAATGGTATCCAATATATTGATAACATAATGGAATATCATCAGCGATTGCTAGATGTGCACTATCACCGAAGCCACCTGCTGGAGCTGATATCACCAGTCGAGATTGAGCAAGCAATTGCCGAGGTATCCAGAAAGTTACCGTCAAACTTACAAATCGTGACATTTCCACTCATAACGTCGAGAATCCATCACACCAAAACAGATATACATGTGTTTGGGTACTTCCTTATAACAGAAGTTGACGACTTCCTAATCATAAAAGCAACACCCATTCCTCTAAAAATCACGCCAAAGGCATACTTGAGTAAACTACAACAGACAGCTCTATTTTGAAATCAGCGAACAAGATTTCCATGACTGCATCACAATAGACCACTATGTCTATGTTTGTGCTCCAGTAACAACACGAAGCATCGAGAATAGTCCGCATTGTGTGATTGATGAAATATATCAACGAACAGAAAACACAACATGCAACACTCAAGAAAACCAGCTGCAATCCCTGATTTGGAAGCAACTTATATTACCCAATGTTTGGTTATTTATCTCACCATCAAAAGCAAGGGTTGCAGTTATCTGCGATGGAATAAGAGATGAAATCACATTAAACTATACAGGAATTATTGAGATTTCCCAAAACTGTTTTGTAAAAACGAGCAAAAACATATTAACTTCAAAAAGAAGCGAGACTATATCAGTACGTAAAACTATGTTTAAACCTGCCAGGATCAACCTAACTACATTACCTCGCTCTGCTAAAATCCATTTAAGATCAGATAAGGAACCAATAATCACTGCTTCTGGAAGCCTGGCCACCCTCATGGAGGAAGAGGTAGAAATCGACCATGAACTGACAAAGACCAGATGGAGTTCACTCAATAATACAGTAATTAGCAGCACCACGATTTCTGCAATAGCAGTACTAGCTGCAATTATCAGTGGACTATGGTATTACAAAAGACAAAAATATCACCACAAGCCAATTACTCGAAATAGAGAAGAGGTTGATCGGGATATAGAATTAGACACCTTCCACATCTACAACGATCCAGCCAACCGCAACCAAGATCAATGACAACCCCTATTTTATACATAAGCAGCATTCTCGAACCTACACGCCCTTGGGGAACCATCACAGTCCCGGCTGCCAGAATGTCTAATCTCCATTAGCCATTTCTTGCCGCCCTGTATAATTATTCTCAAACGAAAATAAACTTAATAATTTCAAACAAGCATGACGTATTAAGTCTGCTGAGACCGCATCCTAGCTGTACGTCGATCCAGAAAAATTTTATATATATTGTTACGGCTAGCCTAACAACCATCCGAACGTTTTTGTGCTACCCTATAAAACTAGCCGCCGCCGTGCCGCTCGCTTCCCTGTCTGTATGACTCATCGCCCGGCCGGTCGCGAAGTTTCAGGATCGCTGGAATTGTCTCGATGGCCTCGTCGAGATCATATAGAGTGGCCGAGGAATACTTCCCGAATATTCGTGATGGATTGGAGATTATATATAAGCAGACCTAAGGCCAATGTTAGCCAGTCAGTTCGTGAGTTCAGTTCAGTTAATCATTGAGTGTTGAATAGATATTA
>MU182042.1:565808-592715 GCA_016904865.1 Pissodes strobi
ATAGCAAAGTTGTAATTCTGTTAAGAACCCACGGGAAAAACGTAACAATATGTACATATGTTTTATAGTATCTAGATTAGGAACTTTTTTGTATAAATACGAATCAAATTGTGAATAAAATCAGTACAAACCCAGAGCTGTTTGACTCAACTACTCCCTTTGACACCCTTCAAAGGCTACTTATTCTACATGTCTATAAAATGCCCTACTACAGTCTACATTAAATTAAACTATCAAGGGCTGCCTAGACAGACACTAACAACTTCAAACAAATTTCTGAGTATGGACTGAGTATGGACAACTTCACAACTGAAGAGGAAAAAATTCGTTCTGTATACCAACCCTCAACGGGAAACTTAAAATTACCCGGTTTCTATGGAATGAAGTTACAGCTCCACCGAGCTCCACCAGACCTAGGCAGCGGAGACACGACGTCTCATCACTAAACCACGAGACATATTTTTAAATTTAATCAACGACTTAGAATCAGATCATTCTCCAATATTGGAATACTTAACGTCGTCACACTCAAGTTGCAGCGTCCATAACAAAAACCTTACCTCGATTTATTATCAGAATATTCGGGGAATGCGCACCAAAGCACCGCAATTTATGATGTCCATTACATCATGCTTACTGAGACATGGCTCTCCGGGGATCACTGTTCATCAGAATGCTTCACTGAAAATTATTCAGTGTTTCGTTGCGATCGCGACTATGATCAACATGGACTGCAGCCGAGGCGGTGGCGTCCATATCGCGCCATCAAGTCGCAGTACCACTTGACAACAGTTTCCGCTTCCAAGAGCCTTGACTATGATAGCGTTTGGGTAGAAACAAACTTCGGTAACAGCAAGGAAATTCTGTGTTGTGTTTACTTCCCTCCTGGATCAGCCCTCGACGCTTATGTTCACTTTACAAACACCTGTGAAGGCGTAGCCAGCAAATGGCTCGAAGAAAAAGGCTATTTGACTCCAACTGGTATCCGTAATCGCATAGAGAAAGCTGTGATCGACTGTATGTTCTTCTTGGAGCTCCAGCAACGCAACAATATTTCGATTGCACTGGGTAGCATATTGGACTTAGTATTTGTCAGTGATATGAGATACTCGAAAATAAGCAAAAGCGAATTTTCACTAGTAAAATGTGACGTACACCAAACCATCCCCCTCTAGAATTCGTCTTCCAATGGCTGAGTACCGAGAGGTAAATCTCTTCCTGAACAACGGCAACTGGTCATTCCTTGATAGACAGGAAGATACAGACCTTTTGGTACGACAATTCTACGACATTCTGCAAGAAGCGATCGACACACATGTTCCAATCAAAATAGTAGTAGCAAATTCCCAAAATGGTACTCTCCTGCTTTAAAAAAGGTGATAGCTCAAAAGAATAAACTATATCGAAGATACAAGATCTGTGGAAGTGAGTGTGACCGTTATTATACTTAAGTGTTCGCCGTGAAACCAAGTTTCACATTGAGCTTTGTTACGCCTCACATTTCATATCGCATCCGTAGAACATATGATTCCGGAAAAGATAAAACACTTCTGGGATTTTATAAACTCATTGAAAAAGGGTTCTTGCATACCCAAAAGAAGGCATAACGATGACAATTTCCTCGAAAATCCTCAAGAAATAGTAAATACCTTCACCGATCACTTCCAATCAAGTTATTCTGATCACACCGGGATTACTGTGGATCCTCGAGAGTATTGTGCAGGGCAGCATGCTACTCCAGCATCAGTTCACCATAGTCGAAGTTACATCGAAGCTCAAGGAGCTTGATTGCAGTAAGAACGCCGGCCCAGATGAAATTCCACCCATCTTTTTAAATCAATGTTTGCAGTCGATTGCTCCACCATCTTCCAAAAAACATTCAACAAAGAAGTTCTCCCAACTTTCTGGATGGATTTCACCCTTTTTCCCATTTTCAAGTCCGGTGATAGGACCGCAATTGGTAATTACAGATGTGTGTCAATGCTAAGCACAACCACTTATGGTAGAAGAAAGATCAATGAACCAGAGGTAAGAACTCAGGCCATGAACCTAATAAGTAACGCCTTACTGAATGTAAAAAACAGCTCAGAAGTCGAGGAAAAAATAGAGAGTCACAAAAACAATAAAGAAAGAGATACTAATAGCAAATATAGACAAGAGGAAACCTTGGATTAAAGAAGAGATACTGAAATTAATGGAAGAAAGAAGGAAGACCAAAATAAATAATGACATGAACAGATATAGATCCATCAACAACTAGATTAGGAGAAAAATCAGAGAAGCAAAAGAACAAGAACTCAAAGACAAGTGCAAAGAGATTGAAATAGCACAATCAAAACACGACACGTTTGGTGTATATAAGATCAAGGAAATAACAGGAAAATTCAAGAAGAAATCAATAGGAAAAATGGAAAATGAACAAGGCAGCTCAAAGACGAAACGTCGGTTTGAAAATCTGACAACACCATCTTGTAGAATAGAAAAAGTGGCAATGAGAATGTGAAATTTATTTTGTTGAATATTCGGTTTTTTCTAAATATCTTCGGAAGTATTCGGAATTTTTTAATTTTTAAGGTGGCATTTTGATCAGCATCAAATTGCGCAACTTTGCCTCCATTTAACCGACCTCGTATCTTTTCTAGTTTCCGAGATCCCAATGATGAGGCTCGAATTTGGGACACCCTGTACTTTAAAAAAAAACTGAAATAGCCATCTTATGTAATTTTCTCCCGCGAATTCGGATATGTTCAGCAAAAAACAATTGAACATCAAATAAAAGTGCTAGGGGTCACTTTGATATTTTTTTAAATGGAACACCCTGTATATTACTACATTTTCGGACTCTCTAGAAAAATCTAAACACATTTTGTGTATAATATCCTATACCTATCTTTAGCTGTTTACCAATTATGGACAAGATGGCGCCGATTAGAGAACGCTTGAAAAGTTGCTCCGCAGAAAAATCGCGATATGTGCTGTAAAACTAAGATTTCTAGTACAATAGTGTGCATTATTTGTGGAAATGTGTACCATAGTTCGTGTGCCACCCGCGACTGGGCAGAAAAGGTACATTTTATAGACCCTTCACGACTTGTTTGCTGCCGGGAAGAAAGTGAGGTTGGAACGGACATAAACATAAAAGACGTTCAAATTTCACTGTATAGAAGACTCCTTAAAGAAATGAAGGACAAAAATAAGATTCTCCAGGACAATGCCAATCTGTGGAAAGAAAAATTTGAAACCCTAGTAACAAAATCACCAAAGAAAACAAAACCAATAGGAAAAGATCAAGATCAAGAAAATCAACATTCCAAAGATTCCAGCAGAAGCATTTTAATATCCTTTACAGGCATAGCCGCCTATATCAAAATCGGCCTCTCCTATTGGTCGATCCGCATGGCCCTCCGCTCGCTTCGCTCGCTACGGGGGCTCAAGAAAAGGAAACTAACCAGGTGCTAACCCAATCTAACCCAAGACATACCCAAAATCAAGAAAAAAACTATTTAGAAACATAATCTTTAAAAAAATAATAAAAAAAAGCAACGGGGTTCGAACCCGTGCCTTCCAGGTGGGACCCAACTGTCTAAACCTCTACACTACGAGAGCTCTTGCGACAAATTGATTGCATCACGAAGATATATTGTAATACGAGATGGATCGACCAATAGGAGAGGCCGATTTTGATATAGTCGGCTACGCCTGTAAAGGATTTTTAAATGCCCAGCAGAAATACCAAATCTGATGATGAGTTGGATGAAGCGGCAACAGATGGCGGTAAGTCGCAATCTGAAACTGAAGTTTGCAACGACAAAATATCAAATCCTGAAAATTCAAACAGTCGAATGTCATCCCAAAATGACACTAAAACAGGATCAACGCCCCTAGATGACGCTAGTGGCTTGCAAACGTCAATAGCTGCTGACGTTGACGTAAGCGACAATGACATCACTGACGTTATAGTAAACAAAAACAATGAAAATTCTGAAAATCTAGAAAGATCGTCTCAAAGTAACGACACTTTTAAAGACAATAACGACATTCAACCGCCTCCTAATCAAGATGACAAATGGGAAACGCAAAAGAGAAGAGGAGGCCGACGTGGTCACAACCTCCAAAAGGCTGGGGCGACAGCAAGAAGAGGAGTCCAGCAGAATGGTAGACCAGAACCTCTAAGAGGAAGCAATGAGGGCATAGGCCTTTTAAAAACGGCTGTAAAACCAGAGTTTTTGTTTCTTTCGGTACTGGCTCCGGAAGTGAACAGCAATGAAGTTATGGATTTCCTCAAGAACAATGGTCTGGAAGACTGAGAGGATTCGGACAAAGAAAGACAAGTATCAAGCATCTTTCAGGCTTGCTGTACCATCAAGTGACGAGATAAATTCATGAATACCAATTTATGGCCACAAGGAGTTATTATTAACCATTTTATGAACAGCCAGCACCACCCAATAGCCAGAAGACTACAACAGAAACTTTAAGAGTTCTACATATTAACGTCAGATCTCTTCGAAATAAAGCAAATGAAATAGAATCATTCATAGTGGACAAATTCATAGATGTGGTATGCATAACCGAGCACTGGTTAAGCGAGGATGAAGTCAGCCTTGTTTACTTCCAAGGATTCAAATTGGTAGCCTATTCTGCAAGAATGCTTTCCACGGGGGGAAGAACTGATGTTTTTGTGAGGGACAGTGTAGATGTAAGTCCAGCCAATGTAAGTGTATATTTTATGATTGAGAAATGTATAGAGTATTGCTGTATTTTTATCAAATCATTGAATGTATATGTTTTAACATTATATCGTTCTCCATCAGGCATCTTTGACACCTTTTTGGCTTCAGTCGAGGGTATATTGTCTGGTCTTGATCCAACAGCAAAAATCATCATTGCTGGGGATTTCAATGTACAGTTTAACTCAACACTACCCGAAACCCACACATTTTGTGATGTAGTGGAGAGCTTTGGACTAAAACAGACTGTATTTCAACCAACCAGACAACAGTCCTGCCTGGATAATGTCTTCGTGAGTCATGATATTGGGGTATGTTCTGTTGTCGTTCTTGATATGAGTGTTTCTGATCATATGTGTCAGATTGTGGAGTGCAAGTTTGAGAGAGTGCATGATGATTCCACAAAATCCCGCAAGATGTGCAGACCAATAACACAAAGAGGACTGCATGAATTTCATAATATCCTGTATGAACATCATGGGACTCTGTCCAACAGTGTGATGACGTTAATGATTCTTTTGCAGAGTTTTTGGGCATTTTGGGGAGGGCATATGTTCAGGCTTCCCCTGAGAAATTGTATATTGTGAGGTCAGACCAGTTTAATAACATAGGATGGTTTGACGAGGAGCTAAAATCTATGAGGGACCATATACACTTTCTAAGTGAGTTGCAGCAGCAGTACAACTTTGAGGGCATAAAGGAAGTTATCATTGAGCACAAAAAAGCTTACAGAAATGCAATAAAGCAGGCTAAGGTAAGGTTTAATGACAATATGATTCATTCATCCTCGAATCCTGCAAAAACCATGTGGCAGATAATCAACAGGCAAAGGGGCAATAAAAGTGCCCATGATGACCCTACTACCATAACACCAGATGATTTTAATAAATTCTTATCTGAAATAGCGCATAAGACTGTGAAGGATATGTCACCCAGTGATGGAGACCCATTGGAGTTTATTCAGTCTGTTGAGGCTGCCACTATTCCCTTTTCATTTGAGGAGGTGTCCTTCAATGAGGTTAGGGATATAATTGATTCACTAAAGAACAAGGGTAGCTGTGATATATATGGTTTTAACGTAAAATTAATAAAAACTGCAAAGAACTGCATTTTGCTTCCTCTTACCAAGCTTATAAACCAATGCATAGGTAAAGTCCGTTCAAGTCTATTGCGCTGTTACGTCATATCATTCCATCTTTCTTTATGCAATGAACGTATGTACTAAATTGGTCCGTCAAATTGGAATCTTTGACATCGATTGGCGTCAATGTAAAAATATCATAACGAAAATAACAGATTTAATTCATTTATTGATTTGTTGGTAGTTGGTTTGTGTTTTACGCTAATAATTGCTAATAAAAATCGTTTTAAGATGCCCCACCGGTTCAGTGAGAAAGAGTAAGCTTTAATTTTAAAATTGGTGCATTATTTCACACGTGAAAAAGATGCTAGTATACCTCTTTTACCCTGGAAAGCTGTGCACAATGTAAGTAATATATATTTTTTATTTATTTGATAATACTAAAAAATGATATCTCTAGAAAAAATGTATTTTTGATGTGTAAACATCTTACGCGGCGATATGAGGACAAATCTCGGCAAATGAGACGGAAATGCGCAAACCAATTCTAGCCGCTAGGGCGGTATTATATACAATTTTGCCATTTAAAATCGTTTTAAATAGATTTTAGACGATAAAAAAGCACATTTTAAATCAAACGAACCGTCAAAAGTATTATTTTTTTAATATTATATTCTCAGTGTATTTGGATCCATAGCACAGCTTATTCTTAATGGACGGTTGAATTTAAAATTAATTTTGACTTCAAAATCCACGACAAATTCGTCCGAAGCCATGACTATCGGCGTAAAAAAGTCCGAATTTTCGTATTTTTATACAATTTTGCCATTTAAAATCGTTTTTAAACTGATTTTAGACGATAAAAAGCATATTATTATTTGAAATTAAACGAACTGTCAAAAGTATTATTCAGATGCCCAAAAAAATAACGTACGAGGCTATCTAAGACGTACGGATCTTTTCTTTTGACGTCAGAAATTCTGACGTAACAGCGCAATAGCCTTGAATGGACTTTACTGGTGTTTTTTCCCAATTGTCTCAAGAAGGCCATTGTTAGGCCTATTTTTAAAAAAGGAGACCCTACTGTTACCAACAACTACAGACCAATATCCTTGCTACCAATACTATCCAAGGTAATTGAGAAGTGTATGGCTATGCAAATAGTCAAGCACCTTGAGAAAAATAATCTGTTCATAGATTGTCAGTGGGGGTTCAGAGATAACAGGAACACATCTCCTGCAATTCTGAATTTGGTCTCGGGCATATTGAATGCATTCCACAATTCTCAGTATGACTCAGTTTTCTTTTGTGATCTTAGCAAGGCTTTTGACTGTGTTGACCATGATATCCTGCTTAAAAAGCTTTGTCATTACAAATTTTCAGGTAATAGTATTAAACTGTTTAAATCATACCTTGAGTCCAGGGACCAGGTGGTGAGGGTTGCAGGGGAGGAATCAGCAAGGACCAAAATCGAGATTGGAGTACCTCAGGGATCAATTCTAGGGCCCCTACTTTTTCTGATAGTCATCAACGATTTGCCTTCTAACATCCAAGGAGAAAAATATACACTCTTTGCTGATGATACCACTGTGTCCTTTGCTGCTGATCCTCTGGACGGTTCTTTGACGGGATCCATGGCGGCACAGTTGAGAGCTGAAAGCTGGTTTTGCTTCAACAGACTTCTGTTGAAAAAGGAAAAGACAGGTCGAGTCGTCTTCTCGATGCGAGTGATGGCAGTTCCCAACCAGGAAGATGTGACCTTTTTGGGGGTTGTGTTGGACCCAAGATTGCAATGGGGAAGGCACATTAGTGCACTGACGGGAAGGCTTACCAAGTCGCTTTATCTCCTCCGTACCATTTCACGCAGTGTGTCTACTGGTGTGCTGAGGAGTGCTTTTTTGCCATCTTTCAGTCCCGGATTACATATGCAATACTTGCGTGGGGGCATTCGGCGGACGCACACAGGGTTTTTGGTTTGCAGAGGAGAGCTGTAAGAGGGGTGAGCGGACTGGGATATAGGGATGACTGTCGGAATGGCTTTGTTTGGATGGGTTTTTTGACTGTGCCATCTTTGTACATGTTGGAGTGTCTTGTCTATGTTAAGAGCAACGTCGATCAGTATCAGACTCATGAGGACATACACGAACACAACACAAGGAATAGGCAAGACCTGGTCCCTGCATACTGGCGTCTAAGGAGGTGTCAGGATGACACGGGATATTGGGCAATAAAACTTTACAATGCCTTGCCACAGGTAGTAAAGAATCTTCCCAATCAAATCTTTAAAAGGAAAATTAAGACCTTTCTTGCTAAAAACGCGTTTTATACATTCAATGAATATTTTAATTCAAATTTTAATGTGTTGTGATTTATTATTTATTTATTAAGTCTCGTCGACAGTTTTTAAATATAGGTATTTATATTTAAGTTTTATGAAATTAGATTTTAGGATGTTCATAAAATTTTACTTACCTTCAATTAGTTTTAGTTTAATGTTACTGTAATTTGTGACTATTTTAGAACACTTTTTTTGTGTAGATGTATTGACTTATATAACACTTGTGACTGGTATGAATAAACTATTGGGGGTATTTGTACCAAATATTGACAGTTGAAAGTCGAGCATTTTGACACTTTGACAGGCTCTAAAACAGCACGAGATCAAAGAAAACGGTTTGCACATTCCTATCTTAAGTTTTCATAAACTATCGCATGACAGTATCTTCGAATTTAACCTGCGGATAAAAATTAACTTTTAAACCTCCGGTTAAATTCAAAGTTACTATCATTCGATAGCTTATGAAAACCCAAGATAGGAATGTGCAAACCGTTTTCTTTGATCTCGTGCTGTTTAGATTTTAGAACCTGTCAAAGTGTCAAAATGCCCGACTTTCAACTGTCAATATAAACAGCTAAAGATAGGTATAGGATATTATACACAAAATGTGTTTAGATTTTTCTAGAGAGTCCAAAAATGTAGTAATATACAGGGTGTTCCATTTAAAAATATATCAAAGTGACCCCTAGCACTTTATTGTTTTTTGCTGTACATATCCGAATTCGCGGGAGAAAATTAGATAAGATGGCTATTTCATTTTTTTTTTATATAAAAGTACAGGGAAAGTCAAAAAATCGCCTTGTCTAGTCCTCGTTGGATAACCCTGTACAAGGCCTAACATCAAGAGGTTCATTCGAAAAATCTAATCACCGAGGCATTTCGTCGCCACAATGATTGATGTAGAAATTTTATTATCATAGAAAAATTTAACGCATTTTCGTTTTAGTCGATCTACGTTGATAGGTCAGGAATGTATGGCATCTTATTAGAATCGCAAACAAATAAAAAAAAATAAGAACCTATATTTACCTTTATTTCATCTGAAGACTTAGCTCGTCGCAGGTTGTAGGCAGAAGAAGATTGAGGTAAATTTATTGGCTTTAAAGTCCCATATCCGATATGTTCCGTGGCAACTTTTGTAGTTGCTTCTGAAGTTTTATTACCACTCGTATTCTTCCTTACCTCTAAATCTAATGAAGTTTCAATATTTCTTTTAGCTACTCTTTTAACTCCTAAATTGTGCCTGTTACCAATTACATCAAATCTGTTATCGTCTAAATTCGACACACTCGTTTGATCACATAAGGCGTTTTGATCCGATTTGGAGGTGTTAGTAGAAGTTAATTCTTTCAATTTTTTACGTCTTTCTTCTTTGATGTTTAACTTTTCGGCTTTGTCGATTTCCATTGTGGTACTGCTTCTCCTTTTAAGCTCCGATAAAATATCCTTTGAATTGTATCGTAACGGATTTATAGGGCTCTTTGAGGTATGTTGCCTAATTTTCTTCTTTTCAATTGAAGTATCCATAGAAGCTTTTCGCTTATTAGTCGACGTTTTCTCTTCTTTGCTTGCAGGACTCTTTTTCTGTCTTGGCGATTGTCTTAGTTTTTTGGCCCCTTTGTTTATCGTATGAGGTTCAATGATTTGTGGTTTAGTATTTTTTGACTTTTCAGTAGAGTTGCTGATTTTTAAAATAGAGGCTATCTTGCTCGATACATTACTTTCGTTCTGAATAGAGATTGCTGAATGATCCAATGTGCTATGTTTTGTTAAGTTCGCAGTGTCATTATCAGAAATTGGGTCAGCTGTAAATCCTAAGTCCTTATTACTCCCCTCAATTCCGTCTTGTAATAACGCACATATGTCTTGGGTATTCTCAAAGCCAGACATCTCATGATCTTCCTCCAAATTGATTGGGACGGGGTTTAACACAACTTCCTCGTTGCAAAAATCCATTTCCGCCAATTCGTTCTTTATTTTTTGATACATATCATCCGGTCCTTCCATTTTAACGATCTGGGACATTTGGAAAATTTGACTGCAAGAAAAGTCCATATCATCGTCGTTGTCGTCAGTTATGTCTATGATTACTGAATGGTCCTTCTCCATGGTAAAACGTTTATCGATCGCTTTGGAATCTGACACTTTTCCATCATTATGATTTTTTTTCGGATGGTCCAAAGGGTTACTTTGATTTGTATATTTTTTGCTGTTTGATCTAGTTAAGTGAGCATTATCTAACTTTGACTTGCTTTTCAAGCTAGATGCTTTTTCAACTTTATCAATTAGGTTTTTCGGCTCTAAAGCGCTATTGTCAATCTTATTACTTTTTTTACTTGGCTTCGTTAGACCACCGTACTTTTTTTCTAACTGTGGTCGTTTAACATCCGATGCATCTTTACTTCCTGATGTCGCGTTATCGAGCGGCAATTGTAACTCATCAAAATCTAAATGGCTCCTTTTATCGGCTACATTTTCTGCACTATCTTGATCAAAAATATTTTTGGCCGAATGTTGCTTAGATTTTCCTTTCGTTTCATTGGAAGTTTTACTTTGTTTGGACGCCCGATTTTCATTTGCTTCAACGGTTATAGTGCGCCTTCTATTTAAAATTCTCGCAGCAGGCACATCCTTGGATATTTTCACACTATCCAAGCTAGTGTTTAGTGGGTGCACTTCCGGAATATCTTGTCCGCCTTTCAGTACTGAACGGACATTTGAAATCTTTACTTCTAATAAAGGGTTATGATTGGCTTCATTGATGTCGCTGGTACTACTGCACATTTCAATGATACTTTTGCTGTTGTCACCGGATTCAGATGACACCTCCAATATATCCGGTTTTACTTCATCAGTTGTATTTCGGCCGAAAGGATTAGCAGCATCAATTGAGTTACCAATTGATCGGTCACGTAAATCCGTTGTCGAATCTGCAATGGCATCCTCCTAAAACGTAAACATTCACGGATACAATTATAAATTAAACGGTTTCAAAATGCTATATTCTTAAATAAAATATAAAATTTTGTATTTTTAATATTGGGGGTTGGTAGGTAGGTACTTTTAAAAATCAATTACTAATTTTTTTATTAACCTTCTATTGCAGTAAAAATATAAGACGAAATTTTATTTTTGTTTTATCCCAAAAAGCAAGGCAAAAAATGTTTTGCCAATTTTTTTTTATTTATATCTTGAGATATGATTAAGATTTAGACTTGCAGTTTTCACTAGATTCCTTCTTTCTTATCATCTTTGCATTTAAATTGAAAAAACAATGCTTAATTACGTTTTAAATTTCGGAGAAAAATGGGAAAAATGCAGACTTTTTGACATACGGCCGCTTAGCGGCAACGAAATCATTTAATTTGGTTATTATTGTTATGCAACTTACTAAACAGGAAACTCTTTTAAATGAAATCGGCCAAAAGAAAGAGTTATATGACATTTGTTTACAACAAGTTTGAACCCCTTATTTCACTTCCGATTCGTCTTCGGTCGAGTGTAGACGCGTTCGGTGACGGCTCTTTGAGCGCCATTGGCACAGGCCATTGGGCGACACGTGGCAAACGTTTAGTGACCGTTTTTCTCCCCGACGAAGAACCGGACGTCCTGGCCAGAGTGAACTGAGCCTCAAAAAAATCCTAGCCAGAAGAAATGCCCATTCACGTCGGTACCCAGGCCGGGGGCAGCCGGATGCTGCCGTGGGACCATTTCTATCTGTGCATTTCATAGATTTTAATTTTGTTGTAAGAGTCGGGAGCACCAGGGGCATAGGCCCGTCATACTGGAGTTCCCTCAAATGTGCTGGCAAATGGACCCTTGAGGGACCGAAGCCATATTTAGTAAATAAAGAAAGAAAGAACCCCTTATTTGAAGAGTAAAGCTGCATTTACATTCAATTTAAAGTCAAATTCAAGCTGAAATTTGCATGCTTGTCATATGGTGACAGCCCGTAGCATTTACACTGGACAAATTTCGAAGTTGACTTTGAATTTTGTTAAGCTGCATGCCAAACGCAAGCAGAAAATAAATATGAAAATGTCAACAAACATTCCATACATATAATTACGTAACCTAAAAATGTGTTCAATATAAATGACATATTTGCGAATTGCACTTTGACTTGGACTTCAAATTGAATGTAAATGCAGCTTTAGGACGAAAAGTCCCTAACTAAACCTTTTCATAACATCATCAAGATTTCAAACATTGTATTTTTAGGATAGTTTGTTTTTTGGGAGATAATCACAGTTGAATGTTTTCGAGGGTTCGTTGTGCCCCACTATCGGACGATTTACAAACTTGAAATTTATTTCCAGCAATTTCTTAGGGCCTATTTTATTTTAAAAAATTACCTGAAAGCTCTAGGACTAATAGTTCCTGAGATATAACCGGAGTCCTTTCTTATTTGGACACCCGGTGTATTATACGAGTAACCATAAATAAGGAATGATCGATTGTTTAATTCAGCGGTTCTCAAACTTTTTGGTGACGGAACCCTTTTAAAAAACTAAATGTTTAACGAAACCCTAAACCCTAAACTAAGAACAAAACAAGTTATATGTGTATTGTTTATTAATAATCATACAAAAAAGGTAGATACAGTAAGTAGTAAGTTAGTAAAGCAAATGGTAAAACTAAGTTCATTTAATGGGAGGCATGAAATTGTTTTTTATTCCTCATCAAATGGGTAATGTTAGGCCTTGATAGAAGAAAGTTGAATTCTCATGTTTGGTTGGGCATCCAGTCTATTGCGGTACTTATTTTATTTTTGTAGCTGTATATGCTGAAAATCCCGTTTCACACAAGTACGTTGTTGGGAACGGCAGAAGAACATTTAAAGTCTCTGTGGCATGTTGTGGATATTCATCACGAACCCTGCACCATCATCATCATCATTTATTTATTTCAATATTAACATCATGAAACTACTAAACCTAGAATAAGTATGCCAGTAAAGTAACCTAATACTAAAACTATAACTGTTGTTTCGCCTGGAGCTGTTACATCAGCGCCGTGGCCAACAGATAGGCACCCGTAGCGGGGCTGATTTTAACACCTACTTAGGTCTAGGGTTCGTGGTACTGCTTTATTGTGATCTTTACTTGGGTTATCCCGTCAAAGTTGTTACCGATAAAGTGATTAGCGAAAGCTAAGAGAGAAGCTGTACAGTCTTCTGTAAGTAATATTATTACCTGGCGAAAATGCAGGGAAAATTGATAAAAAAAAAACCTGCTTAAATGCTCTTCGAGAGCAACGGTTCATAGTTAAAAAGACATCACACTGTACAACAATAATTAAAGCTAAGATAGACTATGTACAAGTGAAGACTTAGTTAAGTCGATTCCTGTAAGGATGCAGTGGTATCAAGGCGCGCTGTTCGAGCCTCCGCGGTGTCGACTGCGAAGACATGGATGCTTCCGTAGGTAGAAATCAAGTGAGCTAAATGCGGTGGCGGCGGTGGTTGCGCATTTACAGGCCGAAAAAGTCGTCAAGCAAGCCACGCCCCCATGTTCGAACACGGGTAGCTGGCTGGTGAGCCGCGGCTTACCCGCGGTTTCCCGCTGGTCGGCTTCTGTGCTCCTGGTGGTGATTTGATGTAGTGGCTCTATTCCTGAAGGGACTAGAGTCATGGCGGCATAAGTTGCTTATAGAATAACGTGATTTCCCGATATATGGTGCCGTAAGGCGTACGGCGTGCAGGGTTGTATCTAGTGTCGGCAATGTGCGCTGTCAATGCCGATCCTCGGATCTGTCTTTCGAAAACCCTACATGCGTGGTTATCGATATATTCATCGACGGTTTCGATTCTAGCCCACGCATGCAGGTCTTCGTTTCTGACTCGATCCCGTAGGGTTAGAGAGAAAGCTGCCCTTAAGTAACTATTTTGAAGTACTTGCAACTTCCTTTTATGGCACTTTGCCACCGAACACCACACCGGGGCACCATACATCAGGGCTGGTCTTATGACTGCACGATATAGTATAAGCTTGTTTGCAGGGCTTAAATATGATCTTCCTGCTATCAGGAGTCCCAGTCCCTTCTTTATACCCTCGTTCTTCCCTACCACAGCTTCAATGTGCTTACTAAAGTTTAATTGGCTGTCGAAGGTTAGGCCGAGGTACTTTACCTTGTTTTTAGGGTGGATGGCAGTGTTGCCTATTAATAAAGGGGTAGTTGCAATGTCCTTTCTTTTGCGAGAGATAATAATTAATTCCGTTTTTGTGGGATTAAGATTAATCTTCCACTTATTATAGTATGGAATCAAGATGTCCATATGCTCATTTATACTTGATTTCGCTACTTCGGCTATAGGATTCCGGGAATAAATCGCTGTGTCGTCAGCGAACAGGGCTTTACAGGTGTTGGGATGAGACGGGATGTCTGCTATAACTGAATAGTAGCGGCGACCATACGGTACCCTGTGGCACCCCTGCTAACAGTCTTCTGTTCCTAGAAGATTGTCTGCCAATTCTGGAAGAGAAAGTACGTCCGGCAAGATATGACTCGATGAGCGCTACCATATACAGCGGCATGCTGTAAATTGCCAGCAGTTTATAGAGCAACCCATCGTGCCATACCCTGTCAAACGCTTTCTCTATGTCCAGCAATAGGAGAGCAGTGGACTGCCTATTGTTGAACCCTTCATATATGTCAGTGGCTAGTTTCGCTGCCAGCATGACAGTGCCATGCTGGCCTCGAAAGCCGAATTGTTCGGGGGGTAAGATGTTCAAATGTTTAACCACCCTGTTTATCCTCGGCAAGATAAGCCTTTCGGCTACCTTCCCTGCTGTTAAGCAGGGATATTGGTCTATAAGATGAAATTAAAGACGGTTCTTTTCCCGGTTTCGGGAAGTATATGACGCTCGCTACTTTCCAAGGTTTGGGGAAGTGTTGCAGTCGAATTACCGCGTTTATAATATGCATGTAATGGATCAGTGTTTTCTTGGGAAAATTTTTAAGGATAATGTTCGGAATATTGTCCGGGCCGGGCGCTTTGTTTCTCGGGAGATGACAGAATGCTTTGCGGAGTTCCGCCGGTGTGATTCTCAATTTATCAAGAACTGCCGGAGGGATGGGGTACTTGTGTTGTCTAAACACATTCACGATGTGACTAAAGCGTCCTTGGTCCGGTAGGGTGTCCGGAGCCTCGCTATAGACGTCTTCCAAGTAGTCCGAGAAGGCTTCCGCTTTCCCTATGTCGTTCATGATGTCATGACCCCTGTGTTTTATGACAGGGATTTGCGTATAGCCTCCTCAGACTCGCTTGGCTAACTTCCACAGCGATCCATCTTCCCTACTCACGCTATTAATATACGCGAGCCATGTTTGGTCGCGATGCTCCGGGATTTTAACCCTTATTTCCTCCGTCAGCGCATTGATATGAGCGGATCCCATTTGTGTCCGGATTCTCTGCCATCTACGTCGAAAGCGGTTTCTGTAAGTGATAAGTTCAAGGATTGGTGCGGGAAGGGATTCTGTCCTAGGGCGAATCGCCACCCTAGGGCACATTGCATCACGGATGCGCTGGATATTTGATGTAAGAGTTGCGACCTCTCGCTCGAGATCCTGTACAGTGACTATTTGCTCAGGGATGATAGTTAGTTCGCTTAGCCTAGCTCGGAACTCTCGCCAATCAATATTCTTGTACGAAACGACGGTGTCGTTTGGCAATACAGGGACCCTGCAGTACAATCCAATCTTGATTGGGAGATGATCCGAGTTTAAAGCATTGATTTCCTGAAGTTGCGTTGTTCTAATCGCTCCCCGGGAAATAGCAATGTCTAGGAACGAGTCACTACGTAGATAGGTAGGATTTGGACTTCTGTGATAGGACATTTCCAGATTATTTTCGATTATCCACTTAAATAATCTACCCCTGGTGTTAGTTACGCCGCCCCATTCGACGTGCGTGGCATTTAAGTCCCCTATCAACAGGGATACTCTGTTTTGCGGTAATAAAGCAAAGAGGTCAGGTGCAGTGAGGCGGAGATCCGGGGCGCGTACCCGCCACAGATACGTAGACCGCTCTCTGTCTCGATACAGACGTGTTCTATTTGAGATCTAAGGTTTGGGCACCTTTTTTAGCAGAGCGACCTATGTACGAGGCAGGCCACTCCTCCCCCGTTTCGATCAGGCCTATCAGAACGCTCGACGTTATAGTTCCTAATCTCAAACGAAAAGTTAGGATCTAAACGTGTTTCTATGAGGAAAACAATCTGAAAATTGGTTGTATGCATAAAATTACGGAACTCGCCCAGTTTTGACCTGATACCATTGCAGTTCCAACTTGCGATATGTAGCATTTACACATCGAAACGATTGTATTCATTCGAAAAGAATCGTATCGAGGCTTGGATAATCGAAGCCTTATCCCCTCGACACGATTCAAGCATATTTGCATAAAAATCAAGTGCTTGAAACAATTGCTCTAGGTTGACAAGAGAGTTAATTTTTGTAACTACATCGTTCAAGTCGGACATAACATTAGAAATATTTACATGGCTTTGTATATTGTTAGGGATATTAGAATTAGCGCGAGCAGTACCACTAACCTGTTTTACATTGCTAGGGTGCTGCTGGTTATCCCGGATCTGGGTCTGTCTGGTTCTCAGGGGTGGGAATTGTTCCTGGAACTCTTCTTCGGATCGTTGGCCATTGCGTAGGCCTTGGCCCCGTGGGCCGTCTGCTTGGCACGTCGGTGCCGCTTGTCTCCAAGCGGGGTTAGCTGGGGGAGGCGCAGGGCGAAATACTTGTTTTGCTGGTTTCGCCTTGGTGTTGGTTTGAATGATATTCAATTTATACACATAAACTGGGCATACCTCATCTATTGACCGATGAGGTCCGCCGCAGTTCACGCACTTAATGAGATTTTGAGTGCATTCCGTGATCTCGTGCTGTCCTGCACATTTGGAACACGCAATTTTCCTATTGCAGTATGATTTTGCATGCCCAAACTGCTGGCATTGCTTGCACTGCAGTACGGGCTTGGTTGCACGGCGAGCTTCCCAGCTTACTCTGACGCTCATTAGTGTCTTTATTTCTTGATTTAATCGACGAATAGTGAAATCCGTTCCCAGGATGACTAGATACATCGGGGTGCGAGTTTTTCTCATCTCATAGATGTTTTTAGGGCGGATGTTATATTCGTCGCATAACGCTTCTCTGACTTCTTCCGTTTTGATGTCTCCATCAAGGCCTCGTCACACGAAAGCCCTTGTCTTCTCCTGTGTGACAGCATATGTATGATCCTCCGTGCGCTCTTGTTCTAGGGCGCGACGGAGTATATGGTAATCATTACCGTTATCGCAGTACACGATAACGGAATTTTTCGTGTACTTGAGTTCGTACCGTGAAATATGCATATTTTTAAGATCGTCTCTGAGTTGACGATGGTCAGCCGGTCTACCCTTGATGACGATAGGTGGCACGGGGGTTGGTTTCGATTTAGGGGGTGCTTTTGGCTTGCTGGCATTACTAGCTTTTCGCTTCACTCCGGTGGATGCCGTAGTGGAAGCCACGCTCACATTGTCCTCTTCTTCTGTATGTAACCCCTGTAGGGGTTGATACTGATTCTGGGTGGTCACAGGGGGTTGGCTCATGTCAAGCACACTCACCCTAAAATTCCGTTTGAAGGGAATTTGCTTGAAGAGTACTTTAAATGGGTCCTTCTCGCCACCTGGTATCAGGGCAACAGGATGCGGAGGAGGAGGCGGGGCCATCAAAGCGGGGACGCCTTCTTGTTTGTCGTCTGAGGAATTCGTTTCTTTCGTAGCTGAAGAAGTGTTGATGTTTTTGTCCCTTTTTTGGCGGTCAGTCAAGATGACTTTGATCTTTTTGGCCGTGTCGGCGTTTTGTATGCTTGTGGGACTGGCTTTCTTCTTCTTCCCTGTGTCGATTTTAGCTGTTACGGTTGCGTTGCGTTTGATTCCTGTAGGGTGGGTATCCCTAAAATGTTGTCTAATCGTGGTTGATAATTTACAGGCATCATTATTGCTTAAGTCGTCGAGATTTTTAAGGCTTTCTGCGAACAGGCGACACTGTACGCGGATTTCAGCATAGCTGCTGCATCGGTTACGCATCTTCTTCATGTAGGTTTCGGAGATCTTCCTTTCGGGGTTAGATTCCATTGAGATATTAGACATTGCATCTTCATCCTCCGTGTAGTCCCCCATGGGGGAAATTGCCGGGGTTACGTCCCCGGCGACTAGAAAAGTTAAGCAAATACGCTGTAAATGGCCTTTACTATTTACCGCAGTAAAGCAAGCCTAATAACGTTAAGAATAAACGATCGGAATGTGCGAATAAACACTTTTTATCGGACTATTTTTTGTTCGCGTCTGTACCGACCGGCAGTCAGATGTGAACTTCGAACCCTGCACCAAAAATCATTCAGTGAAATTGTTTTGAACAATGATTCTATGCTTGTTTCCGATGTCATTTCTAAATATGATTCATTGATCTGATTTGACATATTTTCAGGCTTCTGCAATTTGGATGAAAAAGGGTTTTGAATCCATGAGTTTATTTTCAGTTTCGTATTCTGTTATTCAAGAAAGTAAAATTCAAAAGTCGCTCGCAGATCAGAGATTTTGCACCAATTCAACAAATGTTTCATTCTGAAATATTTCTGTATCACTAAGAAAAGCTTTCTATTTCTCTCTTACCAAAACAAGTAATCAAAAAATGAAATTTTCTTTTAAAGGCGTTTATCTTGTTTTTAGCATTGAAAACTGTTGTCTGTTTTCCTTGTAGTGACAGGTTTAATTCGTTACGTTTTCCAAACATGTCTGCTAAAAATGCTAGGCTAAATAACCAGCTTTTATCGGACAAGGGGTCTTTTAAATTAAAAGGAAAATCTGTAAGAAAAACTTCTAATTCTGTTCTTAGTTTAAAAAACCTTGTCAAAGCTTTACCCCGACACAATCATCTCACTTCAGTATAGAGTAGTAGTGGTTTTGAGATTGCTACCATAATCTTCACACAATATTGAGAACAATCGGGATTGCAGTGGACGTGACTTGACAAAATTAATTATTTTTACCACCTCATCAAGAACCAATTTTAGATTTGGCGGCATTTTCTTAACGGCGAGTGATTGTCTATGCAGGATGCAATGGCTGGAAGTACAATTTCATTTTTATTCGTGATACTGCTCCTGCTGTTCTACCTGTCATTGCCTTGGCTCCATGGGTACAAATAGCGATGCAATTGTGTTAGTAGGCTGCGATTAGCACTTAAGCAAGTCTTCTTCGAGTGAATGTTTATATGGATATCGCACAATTACTAGCAAGATGGCATGTCCAGCAATCCGGCGCGAAACTGTATCGTTCGAAAGCGTCACTGTAGAAAGATGCTTAGCAAGTTTTTCGTCGAGCATACATTGTGTTATGTCTACCACACATGATTTTATTAACTTTTCAGCGATAGTGTGCGCTTCTCCTGCTTGGTCAATGCGGTAACTAACCAAATACGACGCCTCCGTGGCCTTTTCATTCATTGTCTGAGTCGCATGTCATAGTTTCTGGCTTCTTAATAATTATTGTTCTTTTTTATGTATAAAAAATTCTTTACTCTTGTCTTTGAAGTCGGCATGCACAGTTTCTAAATGTCGGCGCATCTTAACAGGTACCATCGAACTATTAGGAAGGAGTTTGCTGCACAACATACAGAGAGGTGAGCCGTTGGAATCAACAAATCCGAGATTAATGTATGATAATGTACTTTCGTTTTTTCGCCTTTAGTGTGTCATTAGATGTTTTACTACTTGAATTTGAAACCATAGAACTAGAACTTGACGCCGTCATTCATTTTGATTTGAATTTTACGCATCATCCAAGCGAACCACTTGTGAACCTACGTGGATGATTTTATTTTTATTGCAACACCTTTAAACCAGTGGCGGCTCGTGAAAATAAGAACTGGTGAATCAAATTTAATTATCTCCCCCCCCCCCCCCCCCCCCCAGCGAAGGTAACTAGTACCAAATTTTATTTTACATGATTTTACTTACAGAACAGATTTTAAGAGGAAAAAACACAGCGGATCATAAACGGGAAAATGAAAAGTAATTTTTACTTAGTTCTATTATCGAAAAACAACAACAAACAGAAATTTCAAAAGTAATACACGCACCTATACGCAAATGCAACGTCGCAACCACTGTTAAACACGAAATGAAAACACCCGAAATTCGGAAATGAACCTTGCTTTCGAGGTGGTGTCATTCCCATAAGTGCTTATCTATAATATGCAGTCAATATGGCACATTGCCATGGCAACCGCCGTAAACAACTGCATCGTTATAAACCGCAAGGTGAGTTGATTCAATCAAGGCGAAAGGCGATTCGACATGGAATGGCAATAAACTTCGCCCGGTTTGACAATATTGCAATTTTATTTTACATGATTTTACTTACAGAACAGATTTTAAGAGGAAAAAAACACAGCGGATCATAAACGGGAAAATGAAAAGTCATTTTAACTTAGTTCTATTATCGAAAAACAACAACAAACAGAAATTTCAAAAGTAATACACGCACCTATACGCAAATGCAACGTCGCAACCACTGTTAAACACGAAATAAACACACCCGAAATTCGGAAATAAACCTTGCTTTCGAGGTGGTGTCGTTCCCATAAGTGCTTATCTATAATATGCAGTCAATATGGCACGTTGCCATGGCAACCGCCGTAAACAACTGCATCGTTATAAACCGCAAGGTGAGTTGATTCAATCAAGGCGAAAGGCGATTCGACATGGAATGGCCCGGTTTGACAATGTTGCCGCGTTTTGAGCAATATACCGATATACAATAATTATTCTGATCTTATCTTCTATTCACAACGATTGAACAACTCAACATTTTATAATTTTATGTTGATTCGTTTATGATTTAAGTTGATATACTATGTTTTAGTGATTGCAATTGAAAAATAGTATAAGTTGGAAAAATCTAAGAGAATGCTGGAGAATTGTAAATGATATGCGCGCTAGGAGCAACTATCAACCGGTTGCAAGCCCTGAGGTTCCCCTTGATGAACTAAATACTTTCTTCTGTAATATCGCCCAGAATCTCCTACAGAATCTCAATCCATCAACTCAACCCCTTGGTTGCATGTCAAACATAACTATCCAAAATTCTTTCTTTTTTCTGCCCACCGACTTGATTGAACTGAAGAGAGTCCTAAACTCTATGAAAAACAAAAATTCTTCTGGAGAGGACAACTTTCCGGTGAGATTTTCCTTAATTTGCCTGACGTAGCTTTGATGACACTTGCTGACGCAATCAATGTACATTTTCGAACTGTCTAAAATCAGCCAAAGTTATCCCAATTCATAAGGGTGGCACTCTGGATGAACCTTCAAACTTCACCCATTTCTCTTCTATCCACTGTATTAAAGCTGATTGAGAAACTGGTTAAATTTCGTATCATGTCTTATCTGAGGTCAAATAATATCCTTAGTAAAGTTCGGTTTGGCTTTCGAGAGAGTCACAATACTGATGATGCTGTGTACAATTTTCTTTATGATTTGTATGCTCAGATTAATGGTGGTGGGGTTTTTGCGGCGGTTTTTTGCGACTTACCAAAGGCGTTTGACGGTGTCAGTCATGAGATTCTGCTTCGGAAGCTTCACTGTTATGGTTTCAGAGGCGTGGCATTGTCCTGGTTTTCTTCCTACCTTAAGGGTCGTCGTCAGCGTGTTTTCGTGAGCTTTGGGGTCCTCTGGATATGGGTAGGTAACCTGGAAGTGCCGCAGGGGTCTGTTTTGGGTCCCATACTTTTTCTCCTGTATGTCAATGACCTCACAAATCTTGGCATTCAGGGAAAATTCACTTTATTTGCCGATGACACCACAATTCTCTGGCATAGCCCTAACAGTGAGTCCCTGCGCTTAACCTTGTTAGCGGACCTTCAGAAAATAAAGGTTTGGTTTGACTCAAATCGCCTGTCACTAAACTCTGGTAAGACCGGGCTGTTGTGTTTTAGGGGTGATCTCGGGGATGTGTAGGTTGGCGGTGACCCAATTGTGCAGCACCCTAGCAGCAGATTCCTTGGTGCAGTCATTGATAATTAACTCAAGTTTGAGAACCACATAGTTGATCTTGCTAACAAAATATCAAGTGGCTGCTTTGCTGTGAAGGTGGCGGCTGAAGAGCTTGGCGCGGCAGTTGCTAGGTCTGTTTACTTTGCCCTTGTCGAGTCACGTATTCGCTACGGCATCTGTTTCTGGGGTAATGCTAGCAATTATCTTATCCAGTCACTCTTTATATTACAAAAAGGGCTCTCAGATACATATGCAAGCCAAAATCTCGAGAATCCTGCCGCCCTCTAGTCATTCATATTTATATACTGGAAATTGCTAGCCTTCTATTTAAAAATCGGTATAGATTTATGGCAGAAAACCCTAGGTATATGACGCGTCAGCAAAACAATTTACATCTGCCCATCCCTACATCCACTCTAACGCAGAAATCCATTTTTTATGCTGCTTCACTCAGGTGTTTAGGCGGCATCTGAGACAGTTTTTGGTGAAGAGGGGCTATTATAGTCTTTCTGAGTTTTATGCTCAATGACCGTAGCTAGTGTAAATCTTTAGTGTATTTTATATTGTGTTCTGAAATATTTTTAGCCATGTGGCTTCTCATATTATGTTTTCCTGTATGTAGTTCTTATCGCGCTTTAGTATTGAATACTGTATTAGGATTTAGATTTTTTACTTCTGTTTTGCTTTGTTACTAACAAATTTTGTTTCTAACAATAAAGCGTATTTTGACTTTTGATTTTGAATCATTGATTCACCTGGTGTATTAAGCGAGCCGCCACTGCTTTAAGCCAACTCTCCCTTCTTCTTTAACACTAATGTTATTTGGCCAATTTTGTGACAAATAGAATCTCTTCAGGCACGAAATACAAGACCTTACAACCACTACGAACAACACAAGCGAACATAAAATACTGAGCTTGGTGCGAGTAAATTTTGCGGTACGTTGCTTGATTAATTAATTCTCCGCGCCAAACAATCCTCCTTTATATTATTATTATACAACCATCGAATCGTCCCGAATTCCCCAGAAACTGCGGGCAGCCAGACTACGCGTCAACGAGAAGCGGCGCGACGAACCGAGGTCATTCGTATGCTTATAGTCTGGGAGCGAATGGTGCCGTATGTGTAACATTTCGATGTAATAGGTCGGGCGCTTATTTAACAATATATTAAATTTACGTATATGTACCCGTAAAACCTATAAATAGGTGTTTCGTTTTGGTAGATTATTTTTTATCTTAGGTACCTTTATTCTTATAGGTTCTCTTTAATAAATGTATTAATTTTATTATGACTGCCGACGGAGCCCTACCGGAGCTCCGCGGAGCACACTTTGAGTAACGCTGGTTTAATTAATATAAATAGAGAAATGTACAGCGGAAGACCTGCAATTTAGAGAAAATCGAATTGAAAAAACTTTAATTTTACCGGCCCAAGAACAATAATAATCCTACATAAAATATTATATACACATCTGATTGAAGATATACATAATATGATCAGGTATTAATAATCACTTATTTAGATATTTTGATTTGGGTATTTCAACTACATTGGAATCAAAGTTAATATTATTAGGCTTTTAACAAAAAAGAACGTATTACCTTAATCGGGGATTGTTCGATTTGTACAACTTTGAAGAAGCATTGTCTATCTCTGTCATCTTCAGCAAAATCAATATTTGCAAGTCCAAAACTAATGGTATCACCGGGAAACACTCTGTGTAAAAGATACACAGCGATCTGCGTACCATTGACAAAAGTACCATTTACGCTCTAAAAATAAATATAAACGGGTTCACTCTTCAGAAGTTAGCCAGTTGTAACGGTCCAAAAATGCTTAATTTGCTATTTAAAGCTAAATTTTACCCACCATTTCTCTTATTCATTTTTCGGTTCGGTTATTAAATTTTATATATCATTCTGTTATTAAAATTTCATTCAACAAAAACTTTGTATTTGTATAGGGGTTGCTGTAAATATTAAGTTAAATTCAAAACAAACGACCACATAAGAATCATCTATCGTAATAGTAGGTACATAGTATAGTAATACTCCTCCCATTAATTACTGTGAAACACAACAATTTTTTGCCCTCGTCCCGTTGTAGCAATTTGACTATATTTTATTTGACATCTTTTATTTCGTAGATCGATACCGTAGCTGTCCAGAGCAACACATCTTTACAAATAGTATCAATGGAACGCTGCTTACTCACGGTGAAAGCAATATAGTTAAATAGGAAAAATATTATGTGCCTCACCTTTATAAGCACACAACTGAAGTGCAACTTCTGAAAGAGATATTTGATTTCGACTGACATTTTTGAACTAAAAGAGATATTTGGGGAAATAAGAAATAAAAATGCATCAAGTTGGGACGAGATTTCACTGCGAATTTTCCTTGCTCTTCCGGATGAAGCTCTTGTGGCTATGGCAGTTTCTATAAATAACACGTTCCACACTGCCATCTTGCCTTAAGACGCCTCAGGTTTTACCTCTTTTTAAGGGTGGGGATCATGAAGACCCTTCAAGTTACAGACCCATATCGCTACTCCCGACACTTTCGAAGATTGTGGAGAAGCTAGCGAAAAGAATTGCCTTGGCGTTTTTGCAGAGGCATTCCATTCTGAGATCGGAGCAGATTTGATTTCGGCACTCTAGGAGTACTAACGATGCCAGCTTTTCCTTTTTGGAAAAATTGTATCTCCAGCTGAATGAGGGTGAAGCGGCTGCGGCAGTGTTCTGTGATTTGTCAAAAACGTTCGATTGCGTGAGTCACAGAATACTGTTGCAGAAGCTTGAAGTTCATGGTTTCGGGAGTGTTGCCTTGGACTGGTTCAAGTCCTACTTGTCGGATCGCTCTCAGACAGTGGTGTTGGGAGGTCGGGTGTCAACGCCTATGATGACGATAGCCGGTGTCCCTCAGGGATAGGTTTTGGGGCCACTGTTGTTCCTGATATATATCAACGATCTCCCCTTTATTGACATTGGCAGCTTTTTTTACGATTTTCGCGGATGACACGAGGTGGTGCGATTCCAACCTTTTGGTTATTAACGCTTCAAAAACCAACGTTGTCAGCTTTAAGTGTGATGATGTTGATGTTTCAATTGATAACATGAGTGTAGGTTGTACGAATGTTGTGAGTTTTCTAGGGGTATATATAGATGGAGCCCTGAAGTTTGCTACGCATGTTTCCAACATTTCTGCGAGACTTGCGTCTGGGTGCTATGCAATGCGAATAATATCTAGTGAGTTCAATGCAGAGGTAGTAGAATTGCTTATTTCGCGCTTATTGAAAGTCATCTTCGATACGGGATATACTTTTGGGGATCTTGTTCTCAATATCTTTTTAACTCGCTGTTTATTTTGCAAAAGAGAGCCCTAAGATATCTTTGCCGGGCTGCACCCAGAGATTCCTGTAGGCCTCTGTTTCTTGCCCAGGGAATTCTCACCCTACCCAGTATTTTTATATTGGAGACTGAGTGTCTGGTGTATAAGAAACATGCAGCGGATATTGACAGGTCTTCTTGCCATAATACAAGAAGCGCGCGCACTATGTCTTGCCCATTCATTCTTCTGGTCTTATATAGAATTCACGGTTTTATAAAAGCAACAAAATATTCAACAAACTTTCACAGAGACTTAGGAATGTCTCAAACTTAATGACATTCCATAGGATGTTAAAAGACTTTTGGTCGAGAAGGCCTATTATTCAGTCGACGAGTTTATGACGGGTAATTTAGCGTAGTCCATGGATGTTTTATTTTATAAGTGTATAATGGGTGTTTGCTTTGTATTCTTGTGTCTTTACTGCAGGTTTATTATTTATCACTAATTTTATTTTTTATGTGATTTTTAGATTAATGTATTTTAACTGTTGGTATATTGTGAATTAATTGTAATTGTATTTTGTTATATTTAAATGTATTCATGTTCTGCTTTGTCAATGAGAAATGATTTCTTCTAATAATAAAGCTTTATTGAACTGAATTGAATTGAGTTTCTATTTTTTTAAGCTTTTTTTTTCTCAACTTTTGTCCCCGGTTTCGACACTTTTTTTAAATTTGTTTTTCAACGAAAACCGCGTTTCTCCAACTTTTTTTTTGTTAATTATTTTTTTTCTTCATTTCGTTTTATAATACTTTTGTTAACTTTTCAAACATTTTTTAATTTTTTTTTCTTATTTTATAAAGCTTTTATTAACTTTCCGAACAATCTTTTGTTATTTTTATTCTTATTTCGTTTTATAATACTTTTATTACCTTTCCGATTATCTTTTTACGTTTCTTTAATTTTTTTCGCATTTTTTCAAAAATGTTTGTTTTTTTTTTCATAAAGCATTTTTTTCTTCCCATTCTTGCCATACCCTTCGCTAAACTCCTTGGCCTTTTCAATTCAATTTTTTTGAAAATGTTTGGGTATCTGGGGAGGTGGTGGAGTGAGGGGTATAACGGGGTCATTGTTTGTCAGATTTTAGATCCGAGGTGCCATTGCAGTTATCGGCAAAAAACGGTTTTTTTCCCAAAAACACCCTTTAAAATAGAGTCCTGGTCTCCCCCATATGGTCAAAGGTAGCCCCTATAGTTCTTCCCGTTCTCCCGAAATCAATTATTTTAGTTTTTTCTCCTCCCCCCTCTCCTAGCCGAAGGAGGGAGGGGAGTACAGGGTGTTCACCCATAATGTCCCCCCCCTTTAACTTTGTTAAT
>MU182042.1:612715-626820 GCA_016904865.1 Pissodes strobi
GACATTTCTGCTAAAAAAGGCATACTACTCTTTGGATGAATACTTCCAAGACCCTCTTGATTGAGAAATGCAGGTGTTGATGGCTAAAAGATCTTTTCTTTTTTTCTTTTGTAAACTTTTCTTTATACACTTGACTTGATTATTTGATAGTTTCTTTGTACAATTGATTTTTTGATAGTTATTTTCTTGAATGTTTACATTCTTTCTTGTATAATTTTACTCTGTGAGTGTGTTGTAACAAAAGACAATTCCGACTGTTATTTCTTACTTATTGTATCTATGTGTGTTTCATAATGAACAAAGAAAAAACCTAAGATGAATACTTATCTACTATAGATTAATACAATGACAAGGAATTTTAGTTTTAGTGCTTTGTTAATGACTTTGTAGTTTGAACAATAAAGCATATTGAGTTGAGTTGAGTACCCCTATAAGTGTGATGCTGTCGACCCTTAACTGGCTTAATGTGAGTAAAATAATATACTTCTTGGGTATGATTTTTATTTTTAAAATCAGCCAAGCGTTACTACCGCTATACTTTCAACAATTCATCACTATAAACAACCAAGTTCATTAGTATAATACACAAAACGACGAACTTCCATGTAACAAGAACCAGGTTAACATTGTTGACTGCTTTACTGTTTGCAAGGGGAATTTGTGAGTACATTAAATTACCGACAAATATAAAGAATTGCCAAAATCTTTCATTTCGGAATCTGTTGTTGAGGAATATTAAGGGTGTACGGTGATAGTGAAATAATGGGATATGTCATTTTATTTATGTTGTATTTGTGTGGATATGTAGGTATGTATTAGGTCTCCTATTTGAATAAAGTGTTTATTATTATTATTATATTTTTCTTTGTAGTATTTTTGAGTTTATTGCTAAGAGTTGGTGTTTTAGATTATGTGGGAATTGCTTGGTCTATGTATGACTTTTAAAATAATGTATAATGTTTATACAAAGAACCAAGTAATATATTGTATTTATTGTAAATGGCAACGACCATTGGTTGTATGTAACTTTATTGATATGTCAAGATTGTTACTATTGAGTGGCTTTATCAACAAAACAATAGGTTTTTATGAAAAAGAAAGAGATCAGTTGAAGTAAAAAATATGTTTCTGCAACAGGTTTATTTTTTAGATAACTAATATAAAAGATCTCCATTTGCTTTAATTTTACTTGATAAATGTTAAGCAATTATCCAGCAAACAGAACAACAACACAACTGTAGTTATGGCCAGTTTAATCCGATAGATTCTCATCACCCAAAACCAGTAACCGTTTTTAGTGTAACTGGTATATTCTAAGCATCGTCACTTCTTGTGATTAATCTGTTAATTACAGCAACAATTTTATTTCTGATGGATCAATTCAAATTTAATTGGGACATACGTATCCTTGCAAATAAACCAATCATGAATAATCACTTTAAAAAGCGGGACTCATACTTAATATAATTCCATATAATTCTAGCCTCACCACCTCAGTATCACATTAGAGTAGCACCTATTTCCATATCCTACAACAGATAACAATAATTATTGATTGTCACATGAACAATACCTTTTATTATAGTATCATTTTCATGTACTACAAGTAAGTAAGCGAGTAGGTAAATTTTAAAAATACTTTAAGTAGGTAAGCATATAAGATTTTAACAAGTACGCATGTAGATCCTTCATAGTAATCATTAGCTTTACATATTTATATGGCACAAAGATTCATATCAATTTTGTTTAAAATAAATAGCAAGTACAACAAAGAGCCTAGCAAAAAGCAAACAAAAATCGTAAATATATGTTGGCAGTCTGTTTTGATATTTCTTTGTGATTGTGTTTTACTGCCTATAAAAAATACCATTAGATACCTTTCTGACCCATATTCCACTAAAAAAGATAGTTAAAAAAACCCACAGTATCATAGAGCAATTCACCATTTTGAGGTATAATACTTGCTTAAGTATTATTTTGCATTGACTGGCAGAAAGCTAATGAAAATTTACTGGTAATTTATTGAAAATTATAATGGTATTTAAGTAATTAAGCAATTGGCACTTTTTCCGATATTAGAAAAATTAAACTTGTTGTAAATCAAACTTAATTTGGCCGATGTATTCTACTGCAAACAATGATTTCCCAGGTCCCAGACCTTAATAGGCACAGTTAATTCATAAAGGTAAGTTGATGTGAATGTGAAAATAGCTTAACCCTTGAACAATTGATGCACGAACTTTGATACTTGGGGACATACATGTATGTCTCTTAAGCAACAGTTTTGTAAAACTTAAGTTTGTTTCAGTTTACAACTATTCCACCAAATTTTATATGATACCTAATCCATGAAATCTAAACTAACCCATCTAATGTGTTATTACAGAGGTTTCAACCCATGGGTTAGTTTGGGTTAGTTAGGTATGCTCAGTGCCTTCCAAAAAATATGAAATTTTAGAATAAACTAAATGTAATTTTAAATTGATCTTAGGCAATCTGCTGATAGTCTGATATTCTAAGCTCCTACAAACTTTGTTTTTATATCAACTAAGTGCTGCATTTTGCCTGGGCATTCTATAATATGCATTGTAATAGAAAAGTAAGGTGCGCAATATGTTTTGGTAGGTATTTTAAGGAATGCCGTCTAAAATTTTCACGAAAATTCCTTAACACTTGGCACTAGTTCTAAGTTCCAAATTTGCGACAGTGACTAACCTCATCACAAACAACAGTTCCGGTTAGCTTTGGTTACTTCCGGTTTTGTTCTTCTATTTTTGTATAAAAAAATACTACAGCTAACCAGATCTAACTTAATAAAATAGCCAGAAAATAGTTTTGGTTTTGAGCTGGTTCCATCTTCAGCTGACTACATTTTCACAAACATGTCTAATAGAGCAACTTACACAAGATCAATACACTTTAAGTATTTCATATAAAGAACATCACCTTTTATCCAAAGTTTTTTACCAAAAATTAAAATAAACAATATTTTACCAGTATTTAACGAAATAATTTTGTTTACAAGATTTGATTTTTCTTAGGTTAGAAATTTACAGCACTGTCAATACTGTCAATAGTGGAGTGTCATTTTTTTTCTCTTTAACACCGCAGTCCGCACCGCAGGCAGGCGTACAAAAGTAGCAATTTTGAGCCTTCACGCATGCGTACGAGCTAGTTCATATATTTTCCGTCCTTTTTTCTTGATCTTGGATTAATTTGAATTTTGTTTGATTCCCACGGAGCGAGCGAAGCGAGTGGAGGGCCATCCTCCTCTTTCCATTATCCTCCAAAGGATGTAGTGACACCATTTATATTTGATTCAGCAGTTGATTCCATGCTTGCCTATCTTGTGCAATCCTTTCGGCATCATGCAGCCACATATTTATTAAGGGTTTTGTCTACCCATCTAGTTGGAGATCTGCCTCTTGGGCGTTTCCCTTCTATCATTAGTCGCTCCATTGTTCCTGACCTTCTAGCTATATGCCCAAGGTACTGAAGATACATGCGGTTTATTCTGGAGCAGCCTTGTACCTGGATCAATTTCTTTTAATACGGATACGTTGGTTAGGTGATCTGTCCACGATACTAGTAAGAGTCGTCTATAAACCCACATTTCGAAAGCCTCTATTCGGTTTTTATCTGCTTTGTTTAAAGTCCATGTTTCCGCTGCGTACGTTGCACTGGGGAAGACAAGGGCATCAACCAGACGGAGTTTCGTTGTCTTGCTGATAGATTTGTCTTTCCATATTTTATTTAGCTTGGTAGTCGCTGATCTTGCCATAGAGACGACGGCGTATTTCAATTTCACATTTCCCAGTGTTGGTAATTTAAGGAACCAAGATAGTTAAAAATAGATTTGTTCTAGCAGCGATTTCAAACGGTTTCAAACCATCCGGAGTTTGCGCATAACGATATAAGCGTCGCTTATATCGTTATGCGCAAACTCCGGACGGTTTGGAACCGTTTGAAATCGCTGCTAGAACAAACCTATTGTTTACCACTTCATAACCTGCAATTTCTGATATTTGTGGAGAATTGTGGTATTGTCTATTAACTATCAATATTTTAGTTTTGGTTTTATTTATTTTTAAGCCATATTTTCCGCTAATAACAGACAATCTGCTTTTAATTTCTGCTATTTCTGGTATGGTTGAAGCCATAATCAGTATGTCGTCCGCGTAACGCAGATTGTTGATCCGCTTTCCACCAATTGATATACAGCCTTGCCACTCATCTAGAACCTCTCTCATGACGTATTTGGTAAAAGCGTTAAATAAGGTGGGTGAAAGAATGCAACCCTGTCTAACTCCTGCGGTCGTTCTGAACCTCCCCGAGTAATTTCCGTCGATTCTCACTTTCGCGCTGTTTTTCTGATAGAGGTTGCGCACCAGTTGAACCAGGTGTTTTGGCGCTCCCATTTCCTCCATTATGCTCCAAAGGTAGCTCCAGTTTACTTTATGAAATGCTTTTTGATAATCTACAAAGCAGAGATACAGTGGGATATTAAATTATCTAGCCTTTTCAATAAGCTGTCTGGTATTTAATATGTGTTCCCTAGTTCCTTTTCCTGGCACACAACCTGCTTGCTCCTCTGAATGCTGTGGCAAAAGAAATGGTTTAAGACGGTTATGTATGATATGCAGGAAGATCTTACTAGCGTGAGAGATAAGAGAAACTGTTCTGTAGTTGCTGCATTCCAAGGGCAAATCTTTTTTGAATATTGGAATAAACAGCGACTCTCCTCAATATTCAGGCCACTGTCCTGTTTTCCATATAAGGTTACAGATTTTGTGAAACACTTCTATTCGCTCCTCGCCCAGAGACTTTAAGACCTCTGCCGTTATTTGATCCGCACCTGGTGATTTTTTGTTAAACGTCTGGGCATCTGAATAATACTTTTGACAATTCGTCTAATTTAAAATATGCTTTTTATCGTCTAAAATCCGTTTAAAACGATTTTAAATGTCAAAATTGTATAAAAATCCCAAATTTCCCGACTTTCTAGGACGACAGCCGTGGCTTCGGACGAAATTGTCGTTGATTTTAACGCGAAAATGCATTTTAAATTCAACCGTCTATATTAAAAATAAGCTGTGCCATGGATCCAAATACACTGCGAATATAATATAATGAAAATGTAATACCGCCCTAGCGGCTAGCTTTTTAGAAGTGCTATTTGAGTCGTTGCAATCGCGGCCGCCCTGGATTAGCTTGCTCCTCAATGCGCACGGGTTATAATGTCACATCGGTTTACACATTTCGTCCCCCACATTTCCGTCCCAGTTGCCGAGATTACCCGCATACCGCCGGGTAAGAATTACACATAAAAAATTATACTCATTTTGTTTTTGCTATGCAATGTAATTTGCAGTTTTGAGTTTAATTAAAATTTTATCAAAATTATCTTGTTTCATTTTTCCCGGATTAATCAACAAAATCCCGTATTTTTAATCGTTTGTCCCTTAATGTAAAAATAAAAATATGACATCCCTAGTCGCGACCGACGGGAATCGAACCCATAGCGCAGAAATGACAGGCAAAACCTCTACCTACTACAACACTACCGCGTTGAAGGAATTTCGCTAGAACGTAAAGACATGGATAATTCCGATACATTTGGTCATATTACGCATGCACGGTTTCGCATCGAAAATTTAGACCTATCTCCGGACCTTAGACCTTTCTTCGTCTTTGCTCCGGACGGTTGTGTAATAGTCGTGACCTTTTGCAGCAAATCCGGAACGGTTGATCTGCTTTGCCCTAGTAGTACCCTAACCTCAAAGTCCTTAACTGAATTGTAGATTGTAGACATGTTTATGTTTTTAATATTTTGTTAATAATTAAATCATAAAATGACCGATTCCGTAATATTAGCCCATTCTTTGACATCAAAAGAGCGTACCAAGGACGTGATTTTAACGGAGAATATTTCATTTTCCTCGTTTATCTTACCTCCAGAAATATTGAAAGGTTTGTCTGCTTCTGGCTTTGAAAAACCATCGCCTATCCAGGTGAAAGCTTTGCCAGTGGGACGATGTGGATTCGGTAAGCTTTTTTAATTTATTTTCATTGTTAATAGATATTGTTATAACTGCATTAGAGCCATAAATCTATGAGATGATTTATGATATTTTATGTTCAGCCGGTTAACTTTGTAGTTTTAAATTCTGTATTGAATCCATTGAGGCCAGGTAATTCAGCCTTCTTTTACTTTTTGTCGTAAATTTTAATGATTTTAAACTTTGACATTGATTTTAATTGTTTTTTGTCTTTTAAATTTGTTTTGTCCTTATGTTAGGTTTTCCTTTCCCTTTTATTTTGTGCATTTTTTTAACCGATAAGATTAGGATGTTCCTTTGAACAGCTTTGTAAATGAGAAACAATTCTTTATACAACAAAGCTTTTTTGACTTTGACTTTAAATGTGTTCAATGCTGGTTAATTAGTGAGAACAGTATCAATTTAGCTAGCCTTTTGGTTCTGATATCTGAATAAATCCCAGTAACTGTAACATAGGATTGTGTCTTAAATATTAAAACACCATGCTTTGGAGGCAAAACCGATCAAACCTAACCTAAGGCATGTTTTGAAATCGAAAGGAAAATTAAAAAATTCTTGCATTTACAATAGCACTAACTTATATAAACTTTCTCGCTTGTTGATGCACAAATGTGGAATATGAATTTTATCTTAGTATTCTGAATGTAGGTATATAAAATATAAGTATGCATTTTCAGATTTAATAGTTAAATCAAAATCTGGTACAGGGAAAACATTAGTTTTTGGTATTATATCCTTGGAGTCAGTAAAGTTGGAGAAATGTGATCCTCAAGTATTGATATTGGCACCCACTCGAGAAATTGCTGTTCAAATACAAGAGGTGATTAAAAACATTGGAAAATTCTATGAAGGTATTGTGAATAGTGGAAACCAAAATGAAATTATTTTAGTTACAGTAGTTGTTATGTTATGTTTTATTGGTAAAATTGCAGTCTAAATTTGTGGGCACACTAAATAAAATGCTAAAACTTATTTTGGAGAAGTCTGCTTTATGCAGAATATAAAGGAAGGTTATACCAAAGTTTACAGAATTCAAAATATAAGTTGATTCACTCCGCACCATCATCAAATTTCACTCCGCCACTCCCCGCCTGTCCGGTAGACTGGTGCCAGTCTACAGTGGAGAGCAAGGTAATTTAAGTTTATTTTAAATTTGTTTACGGTCCGGCGTATAGGTTGAGATTTCAAAAATAGCGGTTTGTTTTTGGTGGATTTCTGAGTAAAATATCTAGTCAAAAATCGAAATATTTGTTCAGTAGTTGATTGTGAAAGATGAATGGCAGACAATATATCACTCTTTAGGTGCCCAAAAAGGTAGGTATGTATTAGTTTATTATAAGCTTTTATTTAACTTCACTTGTATGTTTGGGTCAAATCTTACAAGTTAAATTTGTCCTACTTCCCATCAGTGTTCAATATTAATATAGATTTCTAGTGAGTACAGTGGAGTATGTAATAAAAAAAAACTTGCAGGTGTCGAGCCTGGAAAAGTGCCTTATATCATTTTATAATAAAAGACTATTAAGATAATCGCAATGCTAAAATTTCTCCGTCGCTTAAAATAGCCCCAGGAACGTCTCCACCTACGAAGCGCTACGGAAACTAAATTATCCTGAAAAATGCAAATAAATAATCGATATTAACAAAGTTAACATGAATATCAGCAGAGGGCTCTGGATGACCGTAGTACTTTCAAACACTTAACAGAGGGATGCTATTTTTCAAGCGCCGGCGGCGACTTGTTAGGAAACAAGTTGACCTTGACCACTTTGTCCGGATTTCCATTGTAGTTATGATATTATTATTTTTTAATAAAACAATAAATCTAGTGTTTCTTATAAACCGCCAGTCAGTTCTTAAATTTTAATATAAACTGCAGATCAATTGAGAAGGTAAACCTAATTTACGTATACATTATTGGTCATCTGGAATGATTAATTGAATTTTGCTGATAAACTCTTGTTAATTAAAAGGAAATTTTGCAAATAATTTGCTGGTCAATTGAAATGATAAATTAACTTTTTATATAATCTTTTGGTTAATTGAAGTAATCAATGAAATTTAGCATATAAACTGTTGCTAAATCAAGATTACCAATTGATTTTTCTCATAAACTGATATTCAATTGAAACGATAAATCTAGTGTATCTTACAAATCGCCAGTCAATTGAAACGACACTTATATTAAATTTTCATATAAACTGCAGGTGAATTGAGAAGGTAAATCTAATTTACCTATAAATTATTGGTCATCTGGAATGATTGAGTTTTGCTGATAAACTCTTGTTAATTCAAACGAAATTTTGCATATAAACTGCTGCCCAATTGAAACGATAAATTAACCTTTCATATAATATGCTGGTCAACTGAAGTAATCAATGAAATTTGGCATATAAACTGTTGGTAAATCAAAACGAACAATTAATTCTTCTCATAAACTGATAGTCGATTGAAACGATAAATCTAGTGCTTCTTACAAACCGCCAGTCAATTGAAACGATACTTAAATACAATATTCATATAAACTGCAGGTCATTTGAGAAGTTAAATCTAATGTACATATAAATTATTGGTCATCTGAAATGATGAATTGACTTTTGCCGATAAACTCTTGTTAATTCAAACGAAATTTTGAATATAAATTGCTGGCCAATTGAAACGATAAGTTAACTTTTCATATAATGTGCTGGTCAATTGACGTAATGAAAGAAATTTGGCATATAATCTGTTGGTGAATGAAAACGACCAATTGATTTTTCTCATAAACTGATGTTCAAGAAACGGTAAATCTAGTCTTTCTTACAAGCTGCCAACAAAATTGTCTTATAAACTGCAGGGCAATTGAGAGAGCAAATCTAATTTACGTATAAATTATTGGTCATCTGGAATGATTAATTGAATGTTGCTGATAAACTCTTGTTAATTCAAACGAAATTTTACATATAAATTGCTGGCCAATTGAAACGATAAATTAACTTTCTATATAATTTGCTGGTCAATTGTAGTAATCAATGAAATATAAACTGTTGGTAAATTAAAACGAACAATTGATTTTCCTCATAAACGGATAGTCAATTGAACCGATAAATCTAGTGTTACTTACAAAACGCCAATCAATTGAAACGATACCTAATAAAATTTCATATAGTATGCTAGTCAATTGAAGTAATCAATCAAATTTGACATATAAACTGTTGGTCAATCAAAGCGATAAATTGATTTTTGTGACAAACTTATGGCACTTAAGCACCCCACGCCTTTTAAAATGAAATCATATTTTAGAATCACTTTATTCTATTTTATAATTTTTTAGATCGGTTTCGATCAAAGCGTGTTTTTTCAGTTTTTTAAAGTATAATTTATTTTGCACTAATAATTTAGGTAGCAGAAAATTACTAAACATTTACGCAATCCCCTTAATAATTATTAAATGAATCAATAGGTGTGCCTGACAAAAAATGCAATTTTATAATAAAATATGTACAACTATGATTTTTTTTCTCCAAAATTTAGTGCGGTTTCGATTAGATGCGACATTGCGACCGATAAACTGCAAAATATTTTTTTTAGTTTTGTGTAACAATATGCTTGGCAAGAAAGTGAAAATATTAAAAAGCTGCCGTAGATGCAAATATTCACATAAATTATGTTTCTGAAAAGGGTAAGCATTACTAACAAAAGTTGTGACCTATTATTTTTTGCCCGATTTTTTGTTTTATAGAAAATGTTTGGTAAGTTGATACGTTAAATTGGGAATGTGACTTGTCTTAACCTAAACATATAGCGTGAGCTGGAACATGCGACAGAAAAAAAAATAGAAGACATTTAATTATACATTGCATTTGTTGTGTTTATATTTGGAAAGTAAAAAAGCGAAATAAAATTAAAATGGAAGTGAAATAAAAGTCTTGTCCACTGCGAGATTATGGACTACTTCTTCAACTTAAAATTAAAATGTTTTTCTGTAAACAAAACAAAACCTCTTAAAATTTCAAAAATTTTTAAACCAAGTTTAAGCTGTATTGTTGCTTAAAACATTAAAAAAATTATATCAACAATACATATGTATTGCAAAGTGCTTTATATTAAATTTAATCTAAGTATAAAATTGAAATTAACGCATCGACCTACCACACGCTGTGTATAGAATAAAAAATTTCTCTCAAATTAATTTCTACATTTTAGCATTTTATAATTTATAAAATGATTTTAGGTAGATACATATATCGAGTTAAACTCTAAAGTAGCCATAGCACGAAGCTCCCAAGAAAAACGATGGGAAGCAAAATGTGTGCATTTTATATTCATTTAACAAATTGCACTGTTTAAATTAGTGCTGGCAAAAACCGTGAAAAGTTGAAACCGGTTATTCGGTTTTCTTAAAAACCGGTTTCGGATAAAACCGGGTATTCGAATAATAGTGAAAACCGGGTATCCGGATAACCGGTTAACCGGTTAATCGGATAGCCGGTTAATCGGATAACCGGTTAATCGGTTAATACGCAGTCATCATAGGCTAAACATAATTTATAATTTGTTCTTAAGCATATTTCCATTAGTTCAGTTTCCCTGCCGATTAGGGCACAATCATTAAATTCTAGTGAACCAAATTTATTCCAGTTTTTGGTCGTTATTGAAATAAACCCCAAGGTAATAATTAAATTAAAAATATTGTTTATTACAAATTACAATCGATATAAATTCTGAGCAGAAAAAATATTACAATTTTTTAAAACTTAAATAAATATAAAGGTATTCTATTAAAGGTAGATAGTATTTTTCAATCGCCCTCTAAAAGCATTTCCAAATATAATCACCCTCCAGTAGGTATGTGGTATGTTACGATTCCAAATACTCAGTTTTTACTTTACTTTCTATCTTTTTTACCATTACTTGAGAACCCGGTGGCCCAGTGCCATGTAACTAGATAATCGATTAATCGGTTAACCGAGAAACCGGTTATTCGGTTAATCGATTAATCGGTTAAACGAGAAATCGGGTAATCGGTTAACCGAGTATCCGGTTAACCGGTTTCGGTTTTTCGAAAAACCGCGGATAATCCGAAACCGGTTAACCGACTATCCGAAAAACCGTCTTCGGTTGCCAGCACTAGTTTAAATCGGTTATAGCAGCAGCAGCATACCCACGCCTGCCATGCAGGCGTATCCACGTATTGCAGAAGACGCCGCCGCCGGTTACGTCCTTTTTTAATAATATAAAAATGCTAATATTCCGCTCGCATGAAAGATGGTTTCCCTAAATCAGGCTATGGGTAAGAAAACTTAAAAACGTACCCTCCAACTACATGTCCTTATTGTTCGTTTTTAACTCGGAAACGGTTAAAGGATGCCATTTACATCTTACCATCATTAAAATAACATTTTCAAAAGTATATGCAGGGTGTTATTTTTTTTTCAAAATTTCTACTTTTTCTAAATATTTCTGTACAGAAATGTCATACGACCTTCTCGATGCCAAAATCGAATTCGGCATTCCCAAAAACCCCCGCCTAAAGTATTCGAAACGAAAAATATCATCCACCTACGAAATTCCCTATTTCGTGGCTAAATATGAAGAAAATGCTCATTTTTATGACGAAAAAGATATTTTATCGAATACTTACGTTATTTGATGTCCTATCGAAAAATGTTATAGAAGCGTGTCGTTTCGATCGACCCTCAGACGACGCAGACACTGGCCCAAACCGATTTGAGATATCTCTCTCCGCTGCGGAGAAAATTGGGAAAATAGAAAAATTACGTTTAGCCAATTAAAAAAAAAACGAAACGTCGTACGATCGAACGAAATACTGCGCGTTAAAGTACCCTAAGAAACACATCTTTTTTGCTATATACCGTTTAGTTATAACGCTTATACCGTATTACAATAATTACAGCCGATTTAATGAAAATCTCGATTTGTTTATCGTAATTTTTTTTAGATACTTTTTAAGTTGGAAACGGTTAAAGGGATCCGTTAACATCTCGCCATAATAAAAATACATGTTTTCTCCTCCTTTATTTAGCGTCTGACGAAAAAATTCATAAAAACTTTTTATTCCAAATTATCATTACATTTTTTTTTTAAATTTAATAATTTTTGAGATATTCGCGAATAAGTTCGAAAAAAACGTTTTTTTTTTTAAAAGAGCAATTTTTTTTAATTACAACGGCCCAACTATAAATTAAACGCTATCAAAATACATATTTTTGGTAGTAAGTGTTTTTTTATTACGCATGCATCATAATCAACGATTATCGCACGCTGCAGCGTGCTTAAAATAATGTTTATGATGCACCTACTTTTTTAAAGGTTGCTATAGAAACATTTGATCATGTAAAATGTGACAGATTAATATATTCGTCAATATATCCCTTAAGTTTAATATTTAAAACATTTTTCAGATTATGATGCATTCGTAATAAAAAATAGCGTATGATATACGTGTATAAGAGGCCTTTAAAGCCCTTGCGACTTACAAAACACTCCGCTGCGCGTCGTGTTTTCAAATATGTCGCGCGTGCTTTAAAGGCCCTCTTATACACTTACATCATAATATACTATTTTCGTCTGTCCCGTAATTTTCGAGTTACGTTTTTTCTCGTTTAGGGTCCGATATAGCGAAAACTAAGAATATTGCCTTTTTTCGTAAAGAACTTTTTTGTTTGTCTTCGTGACCTTTGTCTAAATCCAAAATTTGAAGTCGATCCGAAAAAAAAAATTAGACTCCTCCGTTAGGTTATTTCGACTCCTACTGATCAAAATAAAGGTAAGGTCGATATAAAAATACGGTTTTGTACGTTTGCCGATATTCCTATATTTTTATATTTACATCCCGGAGCCGACCGGGTAAAAACCGCGCGGGAACTTATTTTTCGAATAGGTTCCACCGATTTAGGTTCCATTCTGTGGTTATCATTTTGGCGCCAATTTCAAAAATCTGAAATTTCGATATCAATTAATTAAGGATTCCCTAGGCGCCTACCGCGGAACCTATCAGTGGTAGGTTCCAGACAAGGTCGGATTCGAAACGTTCCAGAAAAACAAAATTCGATTTCGTTCGTCTCTCCTACTGCGGAGCCTATAGGAGACCTAGGGGCTCGAATTTTTGGGGGGGTTCAGGCCCGGTCCCCTCCGTCTCCGTACCGAATACGAACTCGTTGGCTCGAAATTTACCTAAAAAAAAACTGGTAGGAGACGGATTTCCGGTAGGTTCCATATACCAAAAAACGTCTAAGTATAAAAAGACGTTCGGAAGCGGTTTCCTCCGAATTAATATTTAGGGATCGAAAACGCCGATTTTCCACTTTCGAAAAGTTTGGGCACCCATTTTAGCAAGTAAAACAAAAATTTCGATCTCGTCTGTCTCCTGCCGCGGAACCTATTGGCGGTGGGCTCCCGCCGATGTCAGATTCGAATTTGGCTGATTCGTCAGCCGATTATCTTCAAGGACTCTTTTAGATGCCTAAATAGGCACCGGTAGGTTCCCAATTTTTTTTCGCGTTTTAATCGCTCTGCTCCGAACTGCTTCAACGACGGTCATCGATTTTGACCGAATAAAAATTTCTGGAACCTACTCGGAAGGTTCCACGGTCTCCTACTGTCCGAGTACCAAATTTCACGTAAAAATTCAAGCTGTCTCGTGTTCGGTCTAGGTCGAGCTCACGTTCCCGCTTAATTAATAAGTAAATTAAAATATATAACATACTCCCAAACCTCTAATTTCCAGTTTATTTTATTCTAAAGATAGAAATGACCCTGTCAATATCGGAGAATAGTATTCTACAAGTATTAACCAGTTCCTTACTCTCCCAAAACGGATTGCCAGTTTGAATGATGCATTCCTGCCACAAGGTCAATAAACCTTGTTACTGTCCCACATATTTATGCCGACAGCACACCACACCCCTTTAAAAATGAAATCTGTATTTACCAAGTGCAGATTGTCGTCAACAGAGGGCAAAATATTTTAACTGAATATTTTAAATGAAACTATATCTTTTCGCCATCTAACAGAGTTTTTGTGAGTTACTTAGGTTTGGAGAA
>MU182042.1:627220-666536 GCA_016904865.1 Pissodes strobi
AAAAAATAATATATTTTACAAATTTTATTTAAATATGCAATCGTATTTACCGTAATTTTTTCAAAATATACTGAATAAGGCCTTTACCTTTTCATCTTTTTTTGTGACTTCACAAAATATATTTTTCAAATTTTTAATGAGAACATATTTCATTATTTAAATTCCTCCATTTATTACTTACTGATGGGGAGTGGATGTTGCTTCTCACTCCAACACAAAGGGGGACATAACACTTGGGTTATGTCGTAGAACCGCGTAACTGGTTCTGGTTTAATGTTCGAAGGATCACAGCCATAGGCTGAATTTATTGTCTCAGGAAAAGTTACATTAACCCACATTAAACACAAAGGTCCAAATTTGATTAATTTTAATGTTAATTAATAAAAACGAAACGTCTATGTACAAAAGAAAACTAAATACTGGTATGATCTAGTCAAATGTTTGTACTTAAACCTACTCTTCGTCCGACATACTTAGTGTCAAATATCCACATCAATGCGTTAGAAACTAAATTAACAACAACCTTAAAGTAAACACTAATCAGTATGATCACTACGCGTTTCTCTTCTCACTTCTTACTAACTATAACAAACAACCATCTACAGAACTGCTTGTAAGTGGTCAAAATACACTTTGACTTGCAAAACTTCTTCCAACTCTCGCGATAACATTTAATTAAAAACAGAGCAACACAAAAAGGGCAGAGATAACTTCAATAGAGTAATTTAGGGCTTCAGAGATGCAACTTTAGAGCGTAATATCAGAGCAGAGCAACAAAAGGCTCAAAGGCCATTTTGTTATTATCGCATTATTAAAAAAAGGGCAGAGCAACTACAGGCTTGAAAGCCCGTAGACCTTACGTGACTTCTACTAACTTCTGACTCACGTAAGTATATTTTGTTTCTTTTTCTCTCCCCACGCACTTCTTTCGAATTCATAAACAGCCACTAACACATCAACACATTATAGAGATTAGCAAATGCAACTAAGCAGAAACAGACTGAAATTCGAGCACGGTCAAAATGACCTGTCAGGCTTCAGATAAACGTTAATAAATCAGAGTTTTTATAGCTTTCAAAATACTCAAGAATGTTTTCAAGGCCAAAATAATTTTCAAGAGCATTAATAAATGAAATTGGTGTGACTTTTCACAACAACTTACTAAGCGGGAAATTTTACTCTAGGTTCCCAATAGCGCTTTGATCAAAGTAAATGGCGTCAAACTCGGCTCTTATTGCCTCAATACCCCCTACATTTTTTTACCGTCGCGTTGCGTCCTCGGCTCGCCTTTGATATGACGATTTCATTGAATTAGCGCTTAGTGTACCAACTTATATTTTTAATTCTGTAATCTTTGGTTATACATAGTATCAGCTCTTTTAAGTTGTTGTGACTCCATATGAACTAGAAATTAATATCAGAGTTTCTTATTGCTGAGTGGTTAAAATAATTGACATCTGTGATATATTAATTTCAAAAATAGGTGTGTTGAGTAAATCCCTAGATTAATATCTCACAACTTTTTGTAATTTTTTGATGTTTTGCTGTTTTTTTATACAATGCTAGTAGCTAATGAAGATTGCTTTTCGACCTGGTAGAAAAGTAGTCGATACTGATAAACGTGCCTATTTATGATATTTTTTCTTTTAGGCCTATCTGTTAAATGTTTCATTGGCGGTCTCCCTTTAAACACCGATAAGATCAACTGCCAATCGTGCCATATAGCTGTAGGCACTCCAGGTCGAGTAAAACAACTAATTCAAGATGGCAGTTTAAGAATAAAGTTTGTCAAAATTTTCGTATTAGACGAAGCCGATAAACTGATGGAAGAAAGCTTCCAAAACGATATCAATGAGATCTATAACAGTTTACCAGATCGCAAGCAGATTATAATGTCCAGTGCCACCTATCCGGATGAGTGTTTTTTGAGCCAATATATGCATAGCCCTGTATTAGTTACTGTAGAATTGGAGACACCCTTGCTCTTGGGGTTGAGACAATACGTTAGATTGCTGAAGTTCTCGCCGAACGTTGTGCAACAAACTAAAGTGAAAAATGACGAATTGTTGAAAATCTTATCGACGGTCCCATTTATTCAATGCCTGATATTTTCAAATTACCAGAGCCGAGCTGAGAGCATAAGTAACTTTTTGAATAGGAGCAATTGGAGTTCGATATTTATGTCGGCAGCTCAAAGTCAGACTCAAAGACTGATTTCATTATCGGACCTAAAAGATTTTAAAAGTAAAATTCTAGTTACTACAGATTTGACAGCGCGAGGCGTTGATGCTCCAAATGTTGATTTGGTTATAAATTATGATGTGCCCATTAACGCAACGACTTATCTCCATCGTATGGGGCGAGCTGGACGATATGGGGCAACTGGCAATTGCATCAACCTAACATTCATCGGTCAAGAAGCCAAATTACTACAGAACATTTTAGGCGTTATAGGTGGCCAAACTCTATCAATACCAATCTTGGATGACACTTTTAATTTGGATATCAATAAGATACCCAAAGAAAATTATTTATTTGGTGAAGCAGTTGATTCAGTTACAGACTTTAACACTTATAGCAACGAGATTAGTGAAATCAGAAGTTCGGTCGCTGAAAACAGTAGTAAAAAAGGTGTTAAAGGGAACACTAAAAAGAAATCCAAGCCAAATAGTGCCAAAGAGGGTGATATCCTGAACAATGTAATTGAACAGAACTTAAATGGGGATGTTTCTTTGGTTTTGGCCGACCTTGCCTCTGGATCATTTGTTTTAAGTACAAACTCAACTACCCCAGATATTGATTCATTTAGTACATTGTTGAATTCCGATAGTATCTCAGCTATTCATAAGTCTGACTCCATCAAATGCGGCGAGAATCGGGTTAACAGCGAAAAAATATCAGAACCGAGCCTATTGTTACAGAAACTGGCTAGTGAAGGTGAAATTTTAGATAAAATTGTATCAAAATCGGAATGTGTTGACAAACAGCGTTTCCAGGATGAAACTTTATGTAAAAATAAAGCTCTTTTCAGTGTCGCTAAGCTGCTGAGTGATGTAGAAGTTTCGAATGAAGATTGTAGTGATTTATCAGCATATTTTTCTACCTTAAAGTCTCAAGAAAAATTGGAATTTGAGAATGAAAAACGTAAAAGAGACCATGGAGATGGCGATGCAAATATTTTGGAAAATATATTTTCTTTGGCCTACAAATCACAAGTGTCGAAAGAAGCTGAAAAATGGCAAGATTTGTTAGATGACAAGGACAAAAACAAGCTGTTGGATAGTTTTGAGATGAAGACTGAGGATACGGATCAGTATGACGACTCGTCTGATGTACCTGAGGAACTTTATGATGAAGACTATGATTTTGAAGTAGAGAAAGAGATAGAGATGAACTATGCCGACAACATGAACGATTATAGTTTTATGGAATGGATACCTGTGGAACCAAAAAATAGTCAAAACGAGCCTATAGAAGCACAAAATACTCAAGACGTAGCGCTCAAAGGTTCTGTTTTGGCAAAAAAGAAGAAGAAAACTGAAGGAGCATATTGTTACCCATATAACTCAACTCCACCTGAAATCACAAGCTACCACGAACAGTATAGTCAATATTTCCAGCATTGCAGCAGCAGTTTGTGGCATAATGGTTTGGCATTTGATAGTGTTCAACGTTTCGACGGCTGGTTCTTTAACGATTGGGAGAGGCAGTTGGGGGCGGTTAGGAACTTTGTTCAAAAAAAGATTTACCTGGAAGAAATGTCGAATTATTCCTGATACTTGAATTAAGTTAGATGTATTTTTAGTATTAAGAACGTGTGTAAATAAAAATGATTTAAGTTCAATTTATTTCAATCCTTAAAGCAAAAATCTGTCGCAGTTTTATTGATTAAATTAAATTTACATTTTTTTGTCAATTGGTTAAATTATGTTTCTTTTTCTTTTCTTCCCATAATCTCGAAAGTTTTTGAAAAATGTATGGCGGTAAGAATGACAACATTTCTGAAATCTAAAAATCTCTTTACAGGCAGTCAGTTTGGCTTTAGAAAGAACTGCAATACAACTCTCGCTATTCTGGATTTGGTTAAACGGAATCAGGATGCATTTGAGAACCATTTGTACAGGGTGTCCGGTTATAAATGTAACCCCCCTTTAACTTTTTTATTTACTCTCGTATAAAAAAATGTTAAGTACAAAAGTTGTAAGGATCTTCATATAGTTTTCTGCGGTGTTACTAGAAAAACAATTGAACATCGAAATTCTACTGTGCAAATTAAATTAATGTTTTTTTAAGTGGGACACCCTGTATATTCTTCCGGATATCGGTAGAGCTCTTTAAGACCAGTTCAGTAATATAAGGTTTGTTGGGTCTAGCTATAATAGTTACCACGTAAATTGCAAGAATGTCGGGTATCTGATTATTACTGAACCCCTCTCCTAAATTCTTTATTTGGTGAGCTAGAAAAAAATTTTGTATACAAAAGTTGTAGGTTCCTTCAGAAACTTTTCTGCGGTGTTACTAGAAAAACAATTGAACATCAGAAAAGCTTCTGAAGGAAGAATTTTTTTCTAGGTCACCAAATAAATAATTTAGGAGAGGGGTTCAGTAATAATCAGATACCCGACATTCTTGCAATTTACGTGGTAACTATTATAGCTAGGCCCAACAAACCTTATATTACTGAACTCGCCTTAAAGAGCTCTATCGATATACAGAAGAATATACAGGGTGTCCCATTAAAAAAAACATTAATTTAATCTGTACAGTAGAATTTAGATGTTCAATTGTTTTTCCAGTAACACCGCAGAAAACTGTATGAAAATCCTTACAACTTTTATATTTAACTTTTTTTTATACGAGGGCAAATAAAAAAGTTAAAGGGGGGTTACATTTATAACCGGACACCCTGTACCTCTCAAGTACATTCTGTGACCTAAGTAAGGCCTTTGATTGTGTCTCTCATGACTTGCTTCTGAGAAAGCTGGAAAATATAATTTTAGCAATAACAGCATTGCAATGCTAGCTATCTCACAAACAGAGTGCAGAGTGTGCGGGTGTACAAATACAAATACAAATATTTATTCAAGTTAACAAATTACAATAAATCTTTACTCACGTCAAAAATAAAATATATACATACATCATGTCACGTCACTTACTTACGTACTAATAAGATAATGATTACTATAGTCAAAGGAACTGCTGATATTGACATTGAACATATAAATATACAATACAAAAAAGAAGAAACATATCAATTATTAAGTACCAACAAACAATTCTCCTAATTAAAAAAGAAGACAATTAAAATTTATACATTAATAACATTAAACCAGTCACCAGGATAAAACAAATATTTTGTTAGAAATTCCATTGTGAAAACTCCTCTATGCTGTAAAATGCCCTTTCAGTCAAAAAACTCTTCACTTTAACCTTAAATATATTTTCAGCAAGCAATTTATACTCTCTAGGCAACTTGTTATATAATAATGGTGCGGAATAATTCACTGAGATTCGTGATTTTTCAAGCCGCAAGAAGGAAGGCCTTATAGAATAACATTGTCTTGTAGGGTAAGAATGATAAAAGCCATTACAGACATAACGTTCTTGATTTCTGTGACAATACAATAGACATTCATAGATATATCTGCATGGAAGAGTTAAAATACGCAGGTCAATAAAACTTTGCCTTACATCATCACGGTAACCGAGCCCAGCAATAATGCGCACTGCCCTCCTCTGCAAGGAAATATATACTTTTAAGAAGACGTTTTGCAATGTAATCTGTGTGCAATTCAAATTTCAGTGTCGGATCTAAGAATACCCCTGCCGCGTTCACACACTCCAGCCCTCTCAACGCAAAATACATGCTGATTGTTTTATCGCCATTCAGAGTCAGTTTATTACTTTTAAACCACTCACTCAGATCATCCATACTTGCAGCAACTGCATCCAGAGCATTTATGTCATCGCTCGTCTCTATCAATGAAGTGTCATCAGCAAAAAGGAAGATCCTCGAGCCAGGTGCAGCATTGTTTATATCGTTGACATAAACAAGAAATAGCAGCGGCCCCAAGACTGAGCCCTGTGGCACACCATGCTTCATTTCTGCCCACCCCGAGAATCTACCATTACATTCTGTCCTTTGTCTCCTATTTATCAAATAACTACTAAGTAAATTGATACTAATTTGCTCCAGCCCATAAAACCTCAGCTTACGAATCAGTATATCATGAGATACACAATCGAACGCCTTTGAGAGGTCACAGAATGTAGCATTAACATACTGCCCCCCCCTCAAAAGCATCCAATATACACTCTAAAAGTTCCAATACAGCATGGGTAGTAGAGCGGCCACTTCTAAATCCAAATTGGCTCAAAGTAAACAATTTATTGTTCTCAAAATATGCGTAAAGTTGTTCCTTCAATAGAAACTCAAAGATTTTTGCTACAGTAGGAATCAATGATATAGGACGATAGTTGTTCACATCATCTTTAGGACCCTTTTTATATATGGGAATGACTTTCGCTAATTTGAGGCTGTCTGGAAAAGTTCCTGCTTGGATACATAAGTTAAATAACTTTGTCAGTGGAATAATTAAAATGTCTTTAAAGGATTTCATCAAGGGAACGTTCAGGTCATATATGTCCCTGCTTGGTTTATTTTTAAGTGCATCAATAGTATCTCGACACTGAATAAAAGTGATCTCCCTGAATTGAAATTTACATGTTGGCCCCCTTCCAGCATTGAGCAAGTATGCTTGAGGCTGAGTTGCCACAGCAGGGATAGCCTCTATAGTTATTTGAGCAATATTAGAAAAAAATGTATTAAACTCCTCAGCATTTAAGTTATCATCAATACCTGATTGTTTATGCACTCCCCTAACAGAGTTTACTATATCCCAAGATGTCTTTATAACATTATGAGAACCCATAATATAGTTATTGTAAGCATTGCGTTTGCTAGTTTGAATAGAATGTCTGTAAGTTCTCCTAAAATTACTTATTTGATGTTTTAAGCCTTCGGAGGGCCTGTTTAGATAAAGTTCGTTTAAAAATCTAAGAGTTTCCCTCATATTCCTTAGTTCTTCATTGAACCAACTTATGTTGAGACCATTACGAGGAGGCCTTTTTTTAATGATTGGCATAGAGGAATTAAGGGCAGACACAATCACATTCAAAAACCTGTCAAACATAGAATCAACACTTTGATCACTCGAGGACACGAAACTCCGGTCAAACTCATCCAGACATTTATACATTCTAAAAATACCCTTCCTAGTTATAGGTCGATATGAGGAAGATACGTGGGATGCCTCTGCAACTCCTACCTTAATATGAATGTCGATCACATGATGATCTGACAGAAAAGGATTGTACACACTAGTGCTGTACTCTAAAACATTTTGAAAATTAACAAATATATTATCTATAACATTTGTAGCGTTTGTATTGACAAATATTTGTTGCTTAAGGTTATACCCCAGTAATAAACCCAAAAAATCTATTTTTCTTTTATTATTTTTATTAAATATTATATTAAAATCCCCATTTATAGTTAAATATTTATATTTGTTATAAGAGAATTCTAGAATGCTTACCATGCTATCCATAAAAATATCAAAATCTCCATTTGGAGCTCTATAAATTGTAATGATTGCCATATTACAGCTCTTTATTTTCACAGCAGATACTTCACAATGAAATTCCTTGGAAAAACTTTCAATTTTTATTATCTTATTGCATTCTAATTGTGTTTTTGCACAAATCATGGTTCCCCCATTACTCATATTCTCCCTGGCAATGGTGGATGGAGTAGTCGGCTGAAACAGTGATAGATGTTGTAGTCCCTCAGGGATCAATACTTGGACCATTATTATTCCTTATCTATATAAATGACCTACCACAAGTTTATCAGGAATGCTCATTCACTCTTTTCGCGGATGACACAACATTCACCTGTGCACATTTTAATTCCGGAATTGCACAGGAGGCGTTGGGTGAGGCACGATCAAGGGCTGAACAATGGTTTGCAGCATATGAACTGCATCTTAATGCTGGAAAAACACAGAGCATGATTTTCTACAAGGCCTATTCCAACTGAGGCAAATACAGAGGGTTTAAGGTTTCTGGGAGTGCATCTTGATCCTGGACTTCTTTGGAGGGCTCACACAGACTCCCTGGTCAAGAGGCTTGGGTCTGCCACTTTTCTTGTGAGAAGGCTTTCTGAATGTGTCTCTTCTTCTGCTTTAAGACAGTCCTATTTTTCTCTCTTCCATTCACACATCAGCTATACCATCCTGGTTTGGGGGTCATAGTACTGGTGCCCAAGATGTCTTTCGGGTTCAGAGGAGAGTGGTAAGAGTGATGTCTTACAGGGAAGACTGCAGACAGGCTTTCATAGATCTTCAAATATTAACTTTACCTTCTCTCTATATTTTTGAAAGCCTTATTTTCATGAGGAAAAATCTTCACCTACACCTCCGACACAATGAGATTCACCAATATGAGACCAGAAATGGACAGGATCTCTTTCCCTCATATAGAAGACTACAGAGAAGCCGGGATGGATCTAATTCTTATGGTGTAACTTTCTTCAATAAATTACCCACAGCAATTTGTGAGTTAGCAATACAGAGATTTAAAAAACATATTAAGAACTTTCTCAACAGCAGGGCATATTATAACATTGGAGAATTCCTAGAATTCCAATTTTAACTGTGTCCTGGTGTGATTATTGTTTTAGGTTTTACCGAGTTTTATTAATCAATGTTGTCTTAGTTATAGGTATGTGAGTTTTATTATTTTGGCCAATGGTTAGTGTACTCTGTAACTTAATGTTTTTTTTAATGTTTGGATTTAATACCTTTTAAAAATGTGTGTGCATTAGTATTAGAACATTATATTATTGATTTTTTCTATTGACGTATGTAAATATGCTAACCATATATTAACATGAATAAACAATTTGAATTTGAATGTTTATGATGGACAAGCATATTTTTAAAGTAGACTTAACTTAACCACTGAACGCTACAGTTGACGACGAGGATTATGGACCCAGAAGATTTGGCAGCAACAGAATAAAATTATGGAAAAGCTTAGTCAAAATCGAAATCATTTATTGGTGCCAGTATACAAGACAGTATTTACATAAGTCAGGATTTAAAATAAACAGCTTGCATCCAAGAATGCAGACTGACACTAGGTTGAAATTATAAAATAGACATACATGTTAAAATATAATATATAATACACTACAGATACACTTTATGCAACACTAAAATTAAAATTTATGATTTAGAAATTCCCTGTGACTATAAAAAGCATTATTTGTCAAAAATTGCATTATTATGACCTTAAATTTGTTTTGTGGAAGTTCTCTGATTTGGACAGGAAGGTGGTTAAAAAAATTTAACTCCTAGATATCTGGGGGCCTTCCGACACCTCTCCAAGCGGCAGTAAGGTGGCAGGAGAGTGTTTGTACCTGGTATCATAGCTGTGGACACCACTGTGCACCCCATACGTTTCGTTGTTTGCCCTCACATGAAGAAAACTGTCCAAGATGTATTGGGACGGGAGAGTCAGAACTGCAAGGTCTTTAAAAGCCCGCCTGCAGTCATCCCAATCCCGCCACGACCGAGACAGCCCTCCTCTGAAGACCGAATATAAGCGCAGCCCTAGGTGCATGACCCCACACCAACAGGGCGTAACTCATACTTAACTGAGGGGAACAGAGCAAAGTATAAGCAGTTCTGAGACCGGAAACGGTAACGCACCGAGACGTCGGAGCGCAAACAAGCCGCTTTGCCACTTGGATCTCTCAGTGAGAAAACCACCTGCTTCGTTTTATCAAATCACCCTGCAGCCACTCTCCCGTGCCACCCCCAACCGTTCCGTAGCACTCTCTAGGGAACACGCTGACATAGAAAGGGTCGTGTCATCAGCAAAGAGTGTGTACTTAGTGTCTTTGTCACCAAATGGTAGATCGTTTATAAAGATCAAAAACAAGATGGGTCCCAGTACAGAGCCCTGGGGAACCCCTATTGTGACAGCACTCTCCGAAGATGACACTCCCCACCCTGACAGCCTGCATCCTGTTTTTAAGGTACGATCTTATAAGAGCAATACTGGTTTCTGCGAAATTATAATGTTGAAGCTTGTGCAATAGAGGGTCATGGGTAACGCAGTCGAATGCTTTGCTCAAGTCGCAAAACGGAACTGCATTATATTCAAGATCTTCAAAGGAATCCAAAATTTTACTAACTAGGTTTAGAATGCCTAAGACCGTGTTTTTTTTTTGCGTCTAAAACCAAATTGACAGGTCGCAAAGTATCCATTCTCCTCAAAGAAATTCACCAGTCTTATGGCCATACATTTTTCCACTATTTTTGAGATTATAGGCAAGAGGCTAATGGGTCTATAATTTGAGATGTCATTTTTATCCCCTTTTTTATGAATAGGTACGACCATAGCTTTTTTTTAAGAATACCTGGAAAAGTATTTTGCTCAAAACACAAATTAACAAGTTTTGTCAGAGGAATTATAATTATATTTTTTATACTTTTAATGAAGTTAACCCTTAAACCAAATATGTCCCTACGGGTCTTATTTTTTAGGTGGTTAATTAGATCCATCATTTCATTAAAAGATATTTCAGAAAATTTAAATGAACTTGTGGAAGGAGGAGTTATATGCTTAAAGTTTTTTAATAGATCTGATTGACTATCTGGTGTCTCTTTATTAGATTATGAGCAATGTTGCAGAAAAAGTTATTAAATGGATCCGGAGATCTATTGAGGTAAGAATGCTCCCTCCGGTCCGTCTTTCGTTGTTCATTAATAATATTCCCCATGGTTTTTGCTGGATTCCTTGCTGATGATATGGCCCGGTCATTTGCCCGTACCTTAGCCTTCCTTATTGCACGCACCACTATATTGTTTCTTGTAGTCCCTATATTCCTTGGTCAATGCCAGTTGACCATGTTGTTGATTTTTTCTCCCAGAAATTTAAGGTGTCCCCTCATTTTCCTTAGGTTGTCATCAAACCAAGATGTGTTACCTGGCTGATCAGATCGAATAGTTATTGTTTTTTCAGGGAAGGCAGCCAGATAAGCTTGTTCTAAAATTTGGATAAATAAAACAAACTTTTGGTCAACATTTGCAGCTGGGTCTTCGATAAAAGCAAAAGAAGTACTGTCCAGTACGTTCCAGAAATGCAACATCCCATGTTGGGTTAGTACCAACGTATCAGAGCCAAAGCAAGATAATATCTAATTAATCATAAAGTCGCTAGCCAAAAACGATGCTGAATTTATTCCATATTGGGAAAAGAATGTTACATTTGAGTCCTGATTTAATTCTTGATAGATATGATGATTCATGCAAAGTAATCCCAAAAAAAATCCAAAATTTACTTAATCTCAAATAGGATAATATAAGAAGCATCCAAAATAAATATTAAAATATATCACAAAGCAATAAATGTCAGGTTTAAAGTCAAACTATTCAGGTTAAGTATATATGCTCATAGTTTCTGTGAACTTCGAACACTTTGTGAGGTAGAAAAGAAGTATACTGTCCAGTACATTCCAGAAATGCAACATCCCATGTTGGGCTAGTCGCAACGTATCGGAACCAAAGCAAGATAATATCTAATTAATCATGAAGTCGCTAGCCAGCTGATAGATGATGATTCATTCAAAGTAATCCCTAAAAAAATCCAAAATTTACTTAATCTCAAATGGGATAATATGAGAAGCATCCAAACTAAATATTAAAATATATCACAAAGCAATAAACGTCAGGTTTAAAGTCAAACTATTCAGGTTAAGTATATATGCTTGGTTCAGTCAGGAACTCAGAGATCTCACTATAGAAAAAAAGAGTTCTCATAAAATGTATAAGTCAAATCCAACTACACAGAATTATCATAGTTTCTGTGAACTTCGAAGACTTTGTAAGGATGTATCTAGTATCTGTTATAACAATCATATTCAAAAAGTAGAACAAAGTATTAAAAATGATGCCAAATCCTTCGGGAAATATGTAAACAAAGAAAAGATCAAGATAATATCCCTAATTTAGTTAATTATCAAAATATAGAATTTTCAGATCCAACTGATATTACCAATGCTTTTGCACAGCATTTCTCATCTGTAAATGAAACTCAGATAAATATACAAAAAATGCCTCCTCCACTATCCACAAATGATCTCCACATAAGCTCTTATAATATCAGAAATTTGGAATAAACTAGAAAATATAAATACAAATAAGGGGCCTGCTCCAGATGATCTTCCTCCTGGCTTTCTGAAGAAATGTTCTTTTTCTCTGTCAAGACCTTTATGGCTGCTTTTCAACAATTCACTGTCTAGGGGTATTTTCCCACCAAATGGAAAACTACATACGTCACGCCTAGCAATGTTGCAAGAATAGTGGTAGCAAGAATGACGTTTCAAATTATAGACCCGTCTCTAGACTTTCGCAAATACCATAGGTTGTGGAGGTATTAATTACAAATAATCTAGAAATAGTATATAAAAACCTTATTAAAACAAATCAGCATGGTTTTGTAAAAGATAAATCCATAACCACAAATCTACTCTTATATACTGGTTTTATTTATGAAAAATTGGAAAATGGTTACAATGTTGACTCAATATATACAGATTTCTCGAAGGGCTTCGATAAAATTAATCATGGTTTGTTAATAAATAAACTTTATTGTTGTGGAATTTCGGGAACTTTTTTGGACTGGATGGGTTCATTTCTGACGGATAGACAACAAATCGTAAAGATCAATAATCATTATTCTGACCCTATTAATCTGGAGTACCTCAGGGTGCACATATATCTACCTTTTTGTTTAATATGTTTATTAACGATATAGAAAGTTGTTTTGCCCATTCTAAATTCATTCTTTATGCCGATGACCTCAAAATCTTTAAAGAAATAAATAACGATAACTGCTCTAAACTTTTACAGGAAAACCTTGATAGATTTTATACATTATGTAATGAAAACAAAATGTTCTTAAACATTAGTAAATGTAAATATATCAGGATCAGTAGATCTTTAATAAGGGATTGCCCCAACTACCACATCAATGATAACAGTCTGGACAGGGTGGATATAATTAGAGATTTGGGAGTCCTGGTGGACTATAATAGGCTCACATTCTCGGCTCATGTGGGAAACTGTCGAAATCTTGGGTTTTATTAAGAGAAATATATCCGATTTTAAGAGTATAGATGTTATAAACCTACTATATACCTCATTGGTTAGGTCACACCTGGAAAATTGCTCGGTTGTTTGTGAATCCCCATTATCAGGTCTATATTGACAAATTGTGTCGAGTGTCCAGAGAAAGTTCTTGACAGATATACAGATATTAATTACAGTGATATAAATATTCAATCTATCTCAAAACGTAGGCATAATTTTAACATTGTTTTATGCTACAAATTAATCACCAACTATATAAATTGTCCTGAATTGTTCAAACGAATCCAATAGCATATACCATCTAGACAACTAAGAGATGCTAGAACATTCGAACTCAAATTTCACAGAACATCATACAAAACTCACCAATAACTAGGATAATGAAAAGTGCAAACTCATTTATTGGTGATTTTCTTGCAGAATCTTTGACTTATTTAAAGAGTAAGTTAAGAAATTGAGATTAATCATATTTTTTACTTAAAATGGATATTCCTAGGTGTACTGATCTGTGAGGTGTGTGTATGTGTGTTTTTTTTTTCATTATGAATGTGTTTAGTGTTCTAATTTACTGTCTTTTGTAGTTTAAGGAATATATTTTGATTGGTGTGAATGTTACTTACTGGTATATTGTATTATTTCATTTTTACAAATGTACGAACCGTGTATTAATAAATAAATAAATATGTGAAATATAACGCCTGGGTCTACAACCAGCAAGGAAACAACGTGAAGCTATACTTACTTTGCGGTATTTGAAAACTTCGTAACATTCTTGGATTTTCTGAGGACGCTACTTTTGTCCCAAGATTTGCAGCATAATTTTGGAGAAAATATTCCTGCCTCTGACTCAAAGAAATGCGTGCTTAAAAGCTTAAAATCGCTTAGCAACATTATCGGCTCAAAAAATATCCTTGTACGATATTGTGACGAACCAAGGGCCAGCACCTGATCTAGTTAAATTTGATTCGACAATTGTTTTAAAAATTTAATTTTAATAGTTCCAAAAATTAAATTAAGCTTCGAAGAAAAACCAGGGAGGAAACGTTCAAATTAAATAATTATTTTGTTTTATTAACAAGAATTAAAAACGAATTGAAGTTCAACCCTCACGAAGTGATGACAGAATCGCGAAGAAGGGTTAATCATTTTTACCTAATAAAAATAAACGAAAAGCAACTAACACAGCACAGTCAAAAATAAAATCACTTACCATTGGAATATATTTCAATAAACGCCATGGGTAACAATTTAAATCGGAGTTGACTTATACTTTTGTTTTTGACTTCAGTATAACGCGAAACTAGATGAACTATTATAACTAGAAATAAGATCATCCGCGGTCGAACATTCTTACGCAGGTTCCCCCAACTTTGTTCTGAAAAGAAAACCATTTTCCGGGGGGCGTTTCTAATAGGAAAAATTTCCGGAGCTCAGCCAATAGATACAAAAGACAAAAAGTCATGACCTTAAAAGGTTCAATTACCGCTTGAACTTTAAAACACATGTGTGAGCAAAATTTCTGTGACGAACCTAGGTTTGGAATGGAAATAGTTGTTTTCGTCGAAAATTGGAGCATTTTGCGTCACCTTGGACGTGTTTTCTTGCTGCAGATTTTCTGGGAACAAACACGTCGAAAAGCTGCTATAAAAGCGAGAAATTATCGGAGCAAAAGGCAGTCTTACCAGATACTTCACTTGTAGTACGTCGTAATGCCCAAATTGGGGCTCGGAAAATTTTTATAGTCTTAGCAGAATATTCACTTGCAGCTAGTCGTATTGCCCAAGTGAGACGCGGGAAAATTTTGAAAATATCTTTAATTTTTCAAGTCTGTTACTATGGTCACAATATTGACCTAACCGAAAGATAGTGTCTTACAGTCTTAGAGACTCGTGGAAGTAATTAAGTAAATTCATGTCGTCGGCTCGAGAAGTAATGTAAAGAAACGTTGTTTGAAATTCGTCATCCGTCAAGGGAGAAGATGGTCAAAGGAAGCAAGAAGAAATTGTAGAATTTGCTTTGCCATAAGCCACGAAATAATTTATATCTAGGAAGTGTTGGAATGCAAAGTAAATCACTGCGGAAAGAATATTGCTAATTTATTAATCCATAATTGCTTGACTGGCTAGTTTTACTTATCATGCTCTCAGATAAAATATAGTCTCTCAATGAAATGTTCTTTTACTGTGCAAGGACTGATTATCTGGCGAACTTTAAATACGAGGTCGCCCACTATTTAAATAAGAAAATGATCCCTTTCAATTGTGTGCTCCCTTAAATACGCAATCTCAAATATTGTTTTTATTATTTTAAAAACGCAAACTGATTTGGCCTACGTTCATTTAATTATATATTAAATATACCTGAGAATAGAATTAAGTGCTGGAAAGAGGAATGAAGTTGTTGCAAACTATGTGGTGAAATATGGGTAGTTGCCCAAGTGTCTAGGTAATTTATTTTCGACGAAATAGGGTGTCAACACACTGGTACTGCGAACCCGGTTACAGAAAATGAACAGGAGGTGAGGAAAAGGCCGGAAATGCAGTAAGTAAGTGAATAGGGCAAATCGGCGTTCGTTACAATATCCTCAAGTTGCAGTTCAGAGAACCGACTTCTAAATATGGACTCCCTCACAACAAACAATGGATTTATCGATTATTTTTTAGAACTCATATGAATAATGTAGAATTAAAGTAGTGCTAGCTATACAAGTTAATTTTCTCCGGTTTGTTCAGAATATTGTTTTATGGAATAAAGCTGCTGTTAAAACCTAATAAAATGGAAAGGTGAGACAAACAAATGGGTAAGTTTTACTTTTCATTCCTATTTTATTCAATACTACATTGTAGATGTTTTATTTCTAATGTCTTCCTGTGGTACATGTTTGTGTCGACATTTTTGGTAAACGCTTTCACAATTGGCCATTCCCAAACCAAAAACGATGGCTTGTAAACTCTCTGTTTTAGAGATGATTTTATTTGAGAGATTTTCAGATAGCCAACTCACTCCAAAACTAAAATAAAATTGTTTATGTTTAATTAATTTTTAGATGCAGCATTTTTCAACAACTGCTTGCCGAATTCAATTCTTTATTGCTGAAAAAAACGATGGTTTGCTTACACAAGTCAATGAAATATTAATTAAGAAAAAACATCAAGAAACTCATTATATGCATAAAAACAATTTTTCTTTAAGAAACATACATGCCTCTTAAATCGAATCAATGGAAGCTGTCTGATTGCGATCGGAATCAGCAGAGGTCGAGATGGTGGTGTCATCAGCAAAAAGTGTAAATTTGGCACTGGGCTCAATATTTGGTAAGTCATTGACAAAAATTAAGAATAAGAGAGGCTCAAGCACAGATCCCTGTGGGACACCAATATCAATAGTGCCCTTCGCCGATGTGGCACCACCAATCCGAACTACCTGAGTTATTTCTGCCAAATAAGATGTTATTAAATCAATGCAGCTATTGTCAAAATGATAGGCAGACAGTTTTTTTTATTAAAATATTATGAGAGATGCAGTCGAAGGCCTTGCTGAGATCACAGAATAATGAGGAACAGACAAAACCCTCATTAAATGAGTCCAAAATGTATATGATGTGAGGTCCGCAATGCAATTCAATTCAAATGGTCGATATTAATGAAAAATTGCATAGTCATAAACATAATACAATTGAACATATAACGTGAAGATAAAAATTATTTCAAAATTATTTCCGAACTAATTGCCTATCTAAGTCTATCCTAAATTCTAAATTGTTTTATAACAGCTTGTATAATTAGTTAAAAAAATTTTTGTTAGTCAAAAAGAGTTAAGAAAAAAATAACAATAAAATGGAATAAAATGGTTACATCAGATGGACACTAGAACAACTAAAATAACATAGATACAAGGAACAACTAACAACACATCGGAAACAATGTTTGCAGGAGACTTCAAACTTCAGCATGTCTATGATTCAGAAATTCTTGGATTGTGTAATATTATTTGGCAATATGTTAAAAACAATTCATACACTGAGAAAGGTCCTACCTAACCTTGCTCAGTAGCTGTACCTATGTTGAGGAGAGTAAAACCCTATGAACCTAGTTGGTATAATTCTTTGTGAACTCACAAATCTCTCCCCATTCTTACACAGAAATAAAAGACACTCACATATATAAAGCCCATAAGTTGTCCCAAGTCTCCAAACCTTCCCCTACATGAGTCTTCTCCTTAAGTTGAGTAAGATTCTAACTGCCTTTTTTGAGCTAAGAAAGCTCTATCTGCATTCCTACTTCCTCCCCAGAAGATTATGCCATATTTAAGGACTGAGTACATGTTTGCAAAATATACAATTTTTAGATTGTCCAAGTTTAAATATTTGGAAAGTATTCTCATTGAGTAACATGCAGAATTAACTGTATTGCAGACAATCGAGAGATGTACTCAATCAAGGTTCTGATCAAGGTAGAGACCCAGAAACTTTGTATGTTCGTACAGAGTTTGTGTTGATTCATTGAGAGAAACAACTCTTGGCATGTCCTTATTTTTTTGCTTGGTTCGAAAGCAGATAACATTTGTTTTTTCAGCATTTAGAACTAGTTTATTCTTGGTAAACTAGTCCAGTCGATCTGTGGAGATCTCAAGAAGCTCTGACAGAGCCGACCCAATTATTAGCAGGTTGGTATCATCAGCAAAATTTGTAAGGTGGGAGTTTTTATCCATGGCTAAGTTATTAATGTAAAAAATTAAGAGCAAAGGGCCCATGACACTGCCACCTATGAAGATTTTTTCCTCATTGGAAAAGTACTTAACCCCCTCAGTCTTAATAACCACCTTTTGCATTTTATGTTAGAGGTACGAGTTTATCCACTGTAGGGCTGGTCCACGCACTCCATAGCGCTCCAATTTTTCGAGCAAAATCCAGAAGTCAATAATGTTGAATGCCTTTGACAAATCCAGGAATTCACCCAAAGATTGGTTCCCATTCTCAAAGCCATTCAGAATCCTCTCAACAAAATAATAAGTTGCAGTCTCCACTGACCTTCCTTTAAGAAAACCATGCTGGGATGAGCTTATTAATTTTTCTGCACAGAAGAACCGCAGAAGCCTTGAGCACACTGCAATTTCAAAGATCTTAGAAAAGCTTGATAATAAGCTAATAGGCCTGTAGTTCTCAACAAGAATTTTGTCTCCCTTGTATATTGGTTTAACAATAGCTAATTTAAGCTGTTCAGGAAATATACTATACTCAAATGAATTATTGATGATGTGACATATACCCTTTCGAAAACCAAATTGACAGTCAGTGAAATCATCCTTCGAGGAAACTGGCACCAGTGATATAGGTCTATAATTTTCAGGAAGATCCCTGTTACCCTTTTTAAAAATAGTAGTCACTGAAGCCTCTTTAAAGACGTTTGGAAAAATTGATTTGTTTATGCAAGCATTTATAAGCTTAGTTACTGGAACAATAATCTGATTTTTTACTGATTTTATCAATTTTACACTGAGACCGATGATATCCTGACTGTTCATGTTTTTTAGACTGTCAATGATGTCCCTTACTTCATTGAAAGAGATACCTCTCTGAAGAGGAAAGGATCCGTTGGGGGGGCAACAGTAGGCATTAAATCAGATAAGTTATTAAATGTATCAGGAGAAATAGAACAATTTTGATCAAAATTTGTTTTAACATTTGGTCTGATTTTATTAATTATCTTCCACATAAGTTTAACAGTATTGGTTGCGTCTCTAATGAGATGGCCATTTGTCTGAACACGAGCACGAAGTGCTACCCTGTACTCCTGTTTATTTAGAGCAAGTTTGAAGTCCTCGCATGGACACTGCCTATTCAGGTCACTCAAGAAATGGAGCTGCTCTTGCATGTTTTTAGGTCATTATTGAACCAGGAAATGTTGTTACCCTGATCAAAGCGGACTCGATAGGGTGTTTCTGGGAAGGACCCAATATAAGCCTCATTCAGCAATCAAACAAACTGTTCAAATCAATTATTGCGGACATACTAATTTTTCCGAAATTTAGGAACACAGGTAACGAATTATATTCTACAAACTACGTGAAGAAATTGTGATGCATTTATTGAGGTAATATTGAATAAAATTAAGAAAAGTTTATTAGTAAGTTCTTAAAATATAGTGGTTTAGTTTGCTTTCTGACCAGGGCGTGAATTTTCGAGGCAGTCCTTACGTGGACAGAGAAAGTACAATACTTATCGATTTTCATGCGATGAGAGCAACCGCATATTTGTCAAATACAATACATCCCTTTTTCATTGGACCACACCTTCTCTTCTCATGTGAGAGGTGTTCCAATGATTATAATTTACTATGATCGATCGATCGTCATGCTAAAGTTAAAAAGCTTAATTTCACCAGCAAAACAAATAATAAAATTCTTACCTCCATAGACCCATAAAAAGTTTACTTTTTCCTTTAATAGATCTTGAGTACTTCGTTGCATTGCATAACGCATTTAATAGGCACTGGCCCTTATCTTTCTCAGCTTTTAAAGCTGAATCAAGAATATTTAAAATTCTTTTAGCTAGTTGATTTAAAGTTAAATTATCAGTTCCTATCGACTTTGTAGGCTCTTTAATCGATCTGAAAAAAACATTACTGATTAACAACGTGAGATCCTTAAAATATGTCTAAATATTTACACGTGCTTGGACAATATTCTAAATGAACACACACTTGGGGAACAAGGCGACATTTTACTATTTACGATTCTGGATCTTTACCCTTTTTTAGTGAGGCTAAATCTTCTGGCGGTTTCAAATTTGAAACTTGATCCAATCAAATGAACTTTAATACATCACTGTAACGTCGCCTAATTAAAATTAAATTTCATCAAACATTATCCTGTTAAAAATTGTTTTGCTATATGAATAATTTTTTGTCACTTTTCGTGGATAAATGAAGACACAGCTAATTTTAATAGAAAAATTATGAAAATGTTATCATCATCATCATCATATATTAATGCAAATTACAAATAGTATCACACATGTCACAGTCAGAAAGAAAATACAATAGAGTACAGTACATACAATACAAATGCACACACTTAATGTACTACATTACAATAACTAAAACTTAAAAATTTACAAATACATTTTAAAATTTAATGTGTTAGTCTGTAAAAAAACAATTGACAATAAAACAAGGTTCATTATCGCCAGTAACTATAGTGCCTCAAGATTAGAGTCGAGGTACTCCTGAAAAGGGTAAAAAGCCTTTGTCTGAAGAAAATTCCTCAGGCGCGCCCTGAATATGCCCATATCCAATAAGCGAACACTGTGTAGCAGAACATTGGATAACTGTGCACGTCACTATGGTAGTGGTATAGGGTCAGGTTATTTTTGATGAAACATAGGCACTGGTAAATATAGAGAGAAGGTAATGTCATAATGCGCAACTGCACAAAATTCTCTCTACAGCATTTCCGATACTGGAGCCCCGCTATTATTCTCAGACACTTGGGTTGCAGACCAAACACCGGGTCAGTATGTGCAGAGTGCCCCCAGACTAAGAGTGCATAAAAAAGCTGAGAGGCAAAACAATCATGATAAGCCTGTAGTAGTGTACTTCTAGAAACACATCTTGAGAGGTTCCTGACTAGAAAAATAATAGTAGAAAGTCTGTCACATAGCCCATTTACATGTTCAGCCCAAGTCATACCGGGATCAAGGCAGACCCAAGAAAACTTGCAGAAGCCTCCTCTGGCCTAGGAGCTCTCTGTGACAGGGCAAAGTTCAGTGTCTTTGCACTGCTTAAGGACAATTTGTTAGCTACAAACCAGGATTCCACTCTATCATAGATGTTGGAGACAATACTATCAATCTGCAAGTTGCGTCCATATGTGAAGTAAATGGTCGTGTCATCGGCAAAGAGCAACAATTTTACATCAGGCACAGCATTGACAAGGTCATTTACATAAATAAGAAAAAGTGTAGGTCCGAGCACCGAGTCCTGGAGAACTCCATGCTTTACCTGTCTTGTTGTTGATTGATGACCATTAAAAGATACATACTGGGCGCTACCATCCAGATATGATCCAAGCATCTTAACGCTGTCAGAGTGAAATTTGTAAAACTTAGGCTTGTCTAAGAGAATAGGATGTGAAACGCAAATTATTCAAGAATATGAGAAGCCAGTGTGTTTGTGGCAAGAGTGGTCGACCTACCGACACGAAAGCCAAACTGGTTTTGAAAAAATAGGTTATTAGATTGCAGTATTCCTTGATTTGTTGATTAAGTATTTTCTCCAATATCTTAGAGAATATAGGCAGTATTGATATAGGCCTATAGTGTGTTGGTTCATTTCTGGAGCCTTTACTGTTTGCAGTCTTCAAAATGACTGGGAATGTCCCAGCATTAATAAACGAGTTTATAATCTTTGTCAAAGGGTAAATGATAAATATTTTTTAGAGATTTGACTATTTTAATGTTTATGTCAAAGCTATCTTTATTTTAGTGTTTTTCGTTTTATCAATTATGCTTCTAACATCATGGTAGCTAACTGTATTAAAAGCAAAACTGAGATCCTCTTTAGGGGGCTGCATTAGAAACATTTTGACCCAACAGGGAGGGTTGAAATCACTTCTTCCGCAGTACCAACAAAACAATCATTCAGTTCAGGGAATTGCAGTCAAGGAATGAGAAGTTTCAAAGGAAGAACTAGGTTTATTACTATTGATGATTTGCCACATTGCTCTTTGAGAGTTGGTATATTGGGTTATAAAATTATCATGGGCTTGTTTTTTGGCTCGTGAAATTTCCTGGCAATAGCGTCTCCTATAATCTCTGATCATGTTCCCTGTAATGAGGGTTCGGGTTAGCTTTATTGATTGCCACCAGAGTTGCCAGCCTACCACGCATATTGCGGAGATTATCAATAAACCAATTTATAGCTGTTCTACATGGACCTCCTCTAGAGGTCAGTTTTGTCTTTAAAGGAAATGATCTATCTTCAGCCACCTGAATAGTCTCTAAAAGGATTTCAAACTTCCCTTCCGGGTCAATAAATTGTTCTGCAACAAACTCCCAGTCAGCATTCTCCACCATGTCATAAATTGAAGAAAACCAAGGTCAGTCATGGGACCTATACACTATTCTGGACATCATGATCTGACAAGGATAAAAAGTCACAGTGCTGGGCCCGAAAACCTGTAGCAAAATTGGCAAATACATTGTCAAGACAGGCACCCTGCCGGGTAGCAAAGTTTACCGTCTTCATTAGACCAAATGACAAGAACACATTCAAAAGATGTGTAACCCGTCTAGCGTTCGTAGAAAAATGGACATTAAAGTCCCCCGTGACAATGATTCTTTGGTTGGGGTTAGTTACCAAGGGCACACGAGAGTATCTCCAAAAAGATTTCAAAATTTCCATCTGGTGATAGTGGTGATCTATACACCGTTAAAATCTGTGTATCGATGGTTTTAATGACCATGCCACTGATTTCAGAGAGATTAGAGATGCTATGTATAGCCATCTTATTAGTGCTACCAAACATTGCAACACCACCATGACCAAACATCGACCTGCAAAAACCAGAAACAACCTGGAAGTCATTTATCTTAGTAAGTGTGAGTTCGTCTTGCGCCATCCAGTGCTCGCTGATGCACAAGCAGTCAAAAACTTTTCCTTCAGGTACCCCTCAAACTCCAAGATCTTGTTTCTCAAATATTGAAAGTTACCATAAAATACTTCAAAATTACCAACATTAGCTTTTACAGTTTTAAAGGTTTTAATAACAGGATTAAATAAATTTAGCCTCACTTTTTCTCCTGCATGTGACCTAGGGCCTAATTTGCACGCTTACCAAGTATACCTTTGCAAGGTGAAAAGCATAACGACACCTTGCGTCGCCAACGGTTTTTAGGCTGCAGCAAGGATCCAAAGGTTCAGAATCCTGATGCAGAGTTTGTTGGGAAGATAAATTGTCCACTTACCTTTTATTCTCTTCTGATTCTTGTGTAGAATCCGTTGCTTTACTGTCATGCTCGTATAAATCTACAAGAATATAGATTAATTAATTAGATACTATAATGGAAGTAATCAAGCAATATTTATGCGTATCCACTCATCAAGTGTCATCAAGTTTTGAGACCTTGCACTCAATATCAGTATAAAATCACGCATTTGTGTAAAAGTTTTAAAGACTAACCTACAAATTGCGAGATCTGTAATGGCTGGCACATGTAATAAGGGTTCTGCTAAATGTGTTTTTAAAGAACCCAAAAATACTGGGGAGGTGTTTGGTTACCCCTGTGATTTTTGCAAGATGGTTCTGTGTAAGGGTTGCACTGGGGTAAACTCCACAGAGATCCGATTTCTACTGTTGTCTGCCCGCACCGTTCCGTACTTGTGCGGTGAATGTGTACCGGGAATTAAAACAGCACTGCACCTAAATAACAGGGTCAAAGTATTGGAGGAGGCTCTTTAACCTAGGTGAGGTTAAAGTTGCCAAAACACAAAAGATTGATGATTTTGAGACTCAGGTTCGAGAAATAACTGAGGAGGTTAAGAGCATGAGAACTAGCTTTTTAACCTCCCTTGATGACATTAAGAAGGACCTCAACATCATAAAATGTTCCACATCAGCTTCAACTAAGAATAGCGATTGTAGGTACAGTGCAGCGGTGGTGCATGGTACTGTAATGCATGAGGTGTCTGAGAGACAGAGGAGGTCTTGTAACCTGATAGTTTTTAATTTGCCTCAGAAGAGTGAAGTTGAAGATGTTTCGAGGTGAAAGACATACTCACGGGCCTAGCGGGCTCATCTGTTAATATTGTTAGCTCTGCTAGAATAGGAAAACGTAATAAAAATGGGCATCAATCAGACGGTTCGTTTAATATTGAGGAACAAGCGTGAGCTTGACAGAAGCTTAAAAGTGTTTCTTGAGCCTGATTTAACCAACGAACAAAGGGCAGAGGTTAACACTCTGAAAGGAAAGAAGAGGAAATGGTGAAGCCGGTCTCATTCTGAAGTATGTCAATGGAACACCTAAATTAATAACAAAAAACTAAAAACACCTCCCAATTTAAAATCTAGAGCCATTACATCAGTTTTGGTTTACTTTCAGAACGTCAGAGGCTCCAGCTTCTTTATGAGAATATGTCCTATTCACAGTACGACATTTTGGTGATTAATGAAACCTGGTTGGCTGTTGACATAAGTAGTGCTGAGCTGCAGTTGTTCGACAACATATATCGAAGGGATAGGTCATCGGAAACAAGTACCTTTTCTCGTGGCGGTGGGGTGCTTGTTGCAGTCCGTAAAACCCTGACCAGCACAGATTTGTCGGTTAGCAAGAATATTGAGCATCTATTTGTTAAAGTTGATATTGAAAACAACGTAGTGCACCTGAAAATATATGAAGTTTACTGAGACTGTAGACGGTGTGGCTGAGGAATATCCGGAGTATAGTCTATGTATATTGGGGGATTTTAATCTTCGATCTTGTGAGTGGTCGAAACGACAGAATGGCATCAGAGGCTGTATCTCTGGCTGGAATGTCACCTAGGGAGGTTGAATCCATGCAGATTCTCTCGTTTTTGTGCTCATATCATAATTTCTATCAGGTCAACACAGTAAGGAATGCTGACCACTTGCTGGATCTGGATTTTGTGCGGGGTGTTGGAGTGGAGATATTTGCAGCAGAGGAAACCCTACTACTCGAAGATGTTCACCATCCACCACTGTCACTGGAGTTGAAATGTGAATCTTGTTTTAACAACTCTGGACTGACTGGTGACGGTTTCTACAGATTGTCTCTCAATGGATGTGCGCGAAGTGGTAAGCTTTGTGTCGCAGTTCGATTGAGATTAACTGTTTATGGGAAGGACTCTTGACGATATGGTCAATATTTTTTATGACATTGTTTACCTGATAATTGAAATGTTTGTTCCCTTGAAGAAATATTCAGCAAGGATATTTCCTATCTGGTTTTCTCCAGAACTGAAACAGATGATAATCGATAAAAAGAAAGTTTCTGGAAATTTGTTAATAGTAAAAAAGCAGTAGTGGTTTGCCTTCTGCTATGCACTATTATAACATTACTAGTGCCTCTAGCAAGGAGATTGTCAATATGTTTGCTGAATATTTTTCTAGGACATATAGTGTTGAGGATTGTGTCTTGCATGTCACTGAGTTGCCTTCTGGGAACATCAACCTGTCACGATTTTACATACCTATCTCATCTATCTATGAAAAGTTATCCAAACTAAATATAAACAGGGGACCTGGTCCTGATGGTCTTCCCCCAATCCTAGTTAAACAGTGTAGCTTACTGTTTTCTAGACCCCTTTTCCACATTTTTTATATTTCATTAAAGAGTGGGACATTCCCAGCCTTTTGAAAGCAAAGCTCTATCACTCCTATACTGCAATCTGGGGGTCACTCTCAGGTTAGCAATTATCGACCCATCAGTGTGCTTAGTTGTATTGCAAAGGTGTTCGAGAGCCTTTTGTGTGATTATATGGCAGCTGGTTTGTATGGTTGTTTTATTGACCAACAATTCGGATTTCTTTCTCACCGCTCCACTGAACTAAATCTTTTAACATTTACCGATTTTCTTCTGAGATCCTTGGAAGAAGGTTATACCGTTCATGCAGTGTTTACAGATTTTACAAAGGCCTTTGACCGGGTAAACCATAAGATCTTAATTGATAAGTTGCAAGGTCTGGGAATTCAAGGCGAGCTATTGGAATGGTTGTCATCTTACCTTACAGAGAGAATACAAATAGTGCGCATTCAGGGCTTCCAATCCAGGGAGATTAGAGTGCCATCTGGTGTACCCCAGGGTTCACACCTGGGCCCCCTTTTTTTCAATATATATGTGAATGATATTGCCTCTTGTTTTGTCTCTGCACGTTTTCTAATGTTTGCAGATGATTTGAAATTATACATGAGGATCGAGAATGAAGATGATTACTTGCGTTTACAGGCAGATTTGGATCATATGAGCCACTGGTGGATGGAACTTAATGTCAGCAAGTGCCATTCGATGGTTTTCAGCCGTAATAGAAATACCCCGGATCATATCTATACCATAAATAGTTGCCCTTTGAAATTTGTATCTCAAAATAAGGATCTGGGCGTTATCCTCGATTCAAACTTATCTTTTATTCCCCATATATCCATGGTAGTCTCAAGATCCCTTCTAATGCTCGGCTTTATCAAGCGCTATGCCACAGATTTTCCTAATATCCAGTCCATTAAATTATTGTTCTGTTCTTTGGTGAGACCCCATTTAGACTACTGCTCATGTATCTGGTCCCCTTACTATGGTGTCCACATTTAGGCTATAGAAAGAGTTCAACACAAATTCTTAAGGTTTGATTCTTTTATGGAATACCATAGAGCTGTGGATGTCAATTACTCTAGCATTGAAAGCTCACCCAATATGACTACCCTTCAGATTAGACGTATGCACAGGGATCTCACAGTTTTAGTTCTGAGTTATTGGGAAAAATTAATATCCATGTCCCTTCTAGGCAAACAAGGCTAATTCAGCCATTCCAAATTACGCCTCATCGTACTAACTATGGATTCAGCTCTTACCTATCCAGATCAGCTAGGTTTGCGACTCAGTATTCTGACGGTTGGACTGTTTAGGAAACCAGAGGGCTTCTAGATCTCAACTTAAATCATGTAATATTTGATGTGATAGCTGTTTATTCAATTATATTTATTGTTTTTTTGTTAGTGTTTGCTTTGATTGACCAATTTTGTGATTTGGATGTATGGGTGAAAACTACATGCTATTTTTATATCATTGTTTCAATAACATTTAATTTTTTCATTTTGTGTAAGATTAGGTTTTAAACCTTATATTTTGTACCTTGTACTGTAATTGAGCAATTGCTCGTTGATAGATGGATAAATAAATAGATAATTGCTTTTGTCCCAGCTGAAACTCTTACTTCCTGTATTCTTGTATATTTTGTTGTTGTCACTAAATGTCTTATTTGTAGTAGTATTTCAAATTATTTAAAATTATGCGTTTGTGATCCATAGGTTAGGATATAAATTAATTATTTGGTTTTCAATTGTTTTGTAAATTTTCTTTATATTGGGCAACAGTCCGTTGATAAATAAATAAATAAATATAGTCAGTCAACCGTGGTAAGTCGCGGGAAGCTGTATTATTACATACACGTGTGGAAAATATTTGTATGAGCATAGCCAATGAGTTAGAATAAGTAACATTTTTGGTGCCTTCTTTACCGGATGAAGAACAATCGGTATTTTTTCTCTAATTTTCTAATATTTAACTTCATTTGCACAGAGATTCTTTTGTCACCAATCGCCATTTAATTTGTGTCAAATATCTTATTTTTGCTCACCAAATACCTGCTGGTTTTTTAAGCGGCTAAGCAACAATCTTCACCATCGAGTCATCCGCAAATAACATTTTGTTTAAACATCTTTTGGTGCATATTTTGCGAATAGTTTCAAATAAATGAAATATTTTATTTATTTCTTTACGGCGTCTTGCATAAATTAACAAGCGTAGTTCGCTTAACAGTGTGCCATTTGATTTTGCCTCTTGAACATTTTATATTTTTGTTCAGGTTATTTATTTTTATCGCAATAAAACCACATCTTTCTGTCCTATTTATTACCTGGGTAAGTGCCTTTTTCCTATCGGCGATCAGCAAATAAAGGTAAAATTTGGTTTTAAAATTTACCATTTATTGTATATTTTATTTATATACAAATAATTATTAATTATGTCCGATATATTAACTAAAGCTAATTTAAAACGAACCACAGCATAGATTACAAGAGGCTCTCGAACTTGGACTAAAAGCATCAAATGATAAATCTTTGAAATCGGTATTTTTAGCTCGAGCATGATAGATGATAGCTGATATTGCATATGCTGACTTTCAGACAGCTCATAATACTATAATTTCTCTAATTAGTGATGAGGATTTTCAAACCTATGATGAGATGCGTATCTTGGCAGATAAAGAATAAAGCCTACTATGGAGTTAAATCTTTAAAAAACGATTTTCGGCTAAGTGACTCAGCCTCGCAGTCGGCTAACACTTCTGCTAATACAAATTTTCATCAGACACCTCAAAAAATTATAGCCAAGTTACCAAAACTTAGTTTGCCAATTTTCGATGGCAATTTTAAAAATTGGCCTGGTTTTTATGGTTTATTCAACAGTCTCATACATACTAATTCAGATTTCCTTTAACGGGATGTAACTATTCTCTGGCATATGAAATGTTAGACAAAAGGTACCAAAACAAGCGTATTTTGGCTACTCAGTATTATAGTGAGATTTTTTATGCTCAATCAATTCGAAAAGTTACTTCTCTTCTAAGGACCTTAGTCATCTTTTAAATATTTTTTCGGAAAATGTAGCAGCTTTAAGGGTTTTAAAGTTTCCTGTTGAGCACTGGGATTTTTTATTGTTTAATATATTGTTACATAAACTTGATTCAAAGACTAGAACTAATTTTGAACTTGGAAATAGCTTAAATCAAGATTTGCCTACTTATAGACATTAATTACCTTTTGGGAACGACAATGTTTAGCTTTGGAATCTGTTGATTATAGCATTATAACTGTTCCTGATAAAACAAAGCCTAAACCTTCTAATCCTCAGCAATTTAACAATAAAAGGTTCACCTACACATTCATTGCAAATCCACTGGAACAAAATAAAAACCCCAAGTGTATTTTATGCTCTTCTTCTCACGGACTCTGTAAGTGTCAATTATTTTTGGCTAAAACGCCACAAGAAAGATTTTCTATCGCTAAACAGCACCAACTCTGCGTCAACTGTTTAGTATCTCCACATGCTATTAAAAATTGTCCGTCATCCCACAAATGTAGAATTTGTAAGTTTCCGCATCATACCACTCTACACTTTGATAGAGACTCTACACTTTGATAGAGATCTACACCTGTCCCACCTCAGGACAACAAGTCTCAACTTACTGTTACAAATAAGGACGTTGTGCAGTCTACCGGTGTTACTGAACCCACTACTCCCCTTATAAATACTCATTGTATTACGAATACTTTAGCAATGCAGCAACACACTGTTTTATTGTCCACGTGTGAAGTAGATATCAAGGATATTCGAGGACATTTTCAAAGGATTCGAATCCTTTTCGACACAGGTTCTATGGCAAATTTCCTATCTGAGCTTTGTGTTCGACGACTTGGTCTATCTCCTAAAAGCTTTTCTATTCCAATTGAAGGCTTAAATGGTATGTCAACTTCTAGTAACAGTGGAATAGCACATTACGTTATTAAACCGTGCGGTCAATCCGGCCCCATGTTCTCTTTTGAAGCTATAATTCTCAGGTTTGTTCTAATCAACCCAAGGTTCACATTAACCTTGCAGCAATGGAACACATTAAGACTTTGAAATTAACCGATAGTCGGTTTCACATTCCTGGCCTCATCAACATGCTCATTGGCGCTGAATTAGTTCCATTATTTTTAAGGTCAGGTCGTGTTTTTGGACATCCTGATCAACCCAAAGCCTTAGAAACCATTTTCGGCTACATTTTGCAGGGTAAAACTAGCTATTTATCTTCTTCAAATGTTTCGGATTCTCTTTTGAATTGTCATACTATTTTGGATGCTAACCTTGATATTTTATTACGTAAATTTTGGGAAGTCGAACAAATCAATAAAACTCCTTCTTTATCTCCAGAATATAAGAGATGTAAAGACACATATAAGGCTTTAACCTTCAGGGGACCTTCTGGCCGATATTCGGTACCTTTACCATTTCGTCAGTCAATGACAAGCTTTATTGATACTTATTCTCAAGCACATCGCCGTTTCTGTATGCTTGAAAATCGCTTTGCGAAAAATCTTGAATTATATAAAAAATATTCTGATTTTATGCAAGATTATCTTGATAGTGGCCTCATGTCATTAGTGCCACAAGATAATTGTAAATCCTCTTCTGCTTATTACATAGCACATCATGCTGTATTTAAGGAACAAATATCTGAGTCCAAATTATGTTCTAAAATTAGGGTCGTGTTTGACGCTAGTTTACGTGACGTACAAGGTATTTCTCTCAATGACACACTCCTTGTTGGTTCCAAACTTCAGACATATATTTCTGCCTTACTTTTGAGTTTTCGATTTTTTCCTTACGTTTTTGTCTGCGATATAAAACAAATGTACAGACAAATTAATGCCCAACCTCAATTTTGGGATTACCAAAGGATTTTATGGCGTTTCTCACCTACTGAGCCTCTTCAGGAGTATTTCCTACGTACCGTTGTTTATGGAATTTCGTCTTCGCCATTCTTGGCATTACGAACTTTACAAGAACTTGCTGAACAGGAAGAAATCTCTTTTCCTAGGGCAGCACAATTTATTCGTCATCAATTTTATATACGATGGATTACTGGGTAGTCATGACTTGGAATCAGCTTTGTCACTTCAATCGGAGCTTATCCAAGTTATGAAGAGTACAGGCTTCGAGCTCAGTAAATGGGAAAGCAACCACCCAGCACTTTTGTCTCCTTTTTCTACTTCTGAGGTCCAAGAATCCTGCAATTTTGACAAGGATGAACCTTCTTTTATTAAGGTTTTGGGCTTGAAGTGGGATCCTAGTTCCGATGTTTTTTCTTATACTTATGTGCCGATTGAACGTCCCTGTACTAAACGAAATATTTTGTCGGAAATTAGTAGAATTTTTGACCCTCTTGGTTTTATTTCTCCTTGTCTTTTACTTGCAAAACGTCTTTTGCAGCGTTTATGGGAACCTCAGATTTCTTGGGACGATTCTCCGTCAGAAGATATTCTAAATATCTGGACACAGTTCAAGGCGGAAATGCCGCGAATATAAAAGTTCCTCGTCATATAGGTTTTAATTCAATTTTTCGAGTTGTATTACATGGATTTTTTGATGCATCTCAGGTTGGATATGCCAGCGTTGTTTATTTTCGTGTAGAGGAGTCAACTGGTAGGGTGAAAACTTTTCTCACCTGTGCTAAGTGTCGAGTCTCGCCATTAAAGACCCAATCAATTGCTCGCCTGGAACTTATGGTAGCCGTTTTACTATCAGATTTAATGGCTTTTGTGAAAGAGGGTTTTGTAGATTTGGTAAATTTTGACGCGATTTATGCTTGGTCGGATTCCATGGTGACACTTGCTTAGTTATCTTCTTCTCCGCATAAGTGGAAAACCTTCATAGCCAACAGAGTAAGCCATATTCAAGATCTAGTCCCTGTATCTTCTTGGCGTTATGTTCCCACGTCGCAAAATCCTGCTGATTGTGCCAGTCGCGGTCAAGCCCCTTTGCAACTTTTAAATAGGTCTATTTGGTGGTCCGGTCCAGAATTTATATCTCAGACTAGAGATCTATGGCCGACACAACCTAATCTTGAGTTTTAAATCGAAGTTGAGATATGTAAGGAAGGAAAACAGACAAGTTTGAATTGCTCTATCCCTTTTTTTTTGGTTCTCTCTTTATTAGCTCAATTTTCTTCGCTACAGAAAATCCAGAGAATTGTCGCTTACATTTTTCGATTCATTGGCAATTCTAAGTCTAAAGCAAAATGGCAAGGGCTCCTAACCCCCGGCGAGATCGATTCTGCGCTAAGAGTTATTGTAAGGCACGTTCAACGAGATATATTTTCGGATATTTTTCTTAAAATTGAGCAAAATCTCTTGCTTCCCAAACCCCTTCGAAAATTGGCTCTATTTATCGATTCAGATGGTTTACTTAGAGTCGGTGGTAGACTCGAAAAATCACAATTTTCGTTCGACGTCAAGCAATCCTATGCTCTTACCAAAATCACACAGATTAACCAAATTAATTATTCAGTCGACTCACAAGAACAATTTGCATCCTGGATTAAGACCTTGCACTATTTAATACTTCAACAATTTTGGATTTTATCTCCTAGAAGTGCCATCTATAAATGTCTTGCAAACTGTATCCGATGTTTTCGATGCAAGTCAAAATCGTACAATCCTTAATATGGCCGATTTACCAGCTCTTTGGGTTTCTGAAGTGAAAGCATTTTCTTCCGTTTGTATAGATTTTGCTGGCCCTTTTTCACTTGTGTTGAGCAAACATCGAGGAGTAAGAACCTTTAAAGGATATGTTTGTGTATTTGTTTGCACTGCAACCAAGACTATTCATTTGGAACTACCTTCAGATATATCTTCTGAAACATTTTTGGCAGCTTTTCGCCGTTTCATTGCTCGGCGCAGAAAATGTATTAGTATCACGAGTGCAGGGTACGAACTTTAAAGGTGTGAGCCGTCAGCTTCTTGATTTAGCTCAAAGTACAGCTCAGACATTATCACTTACCTGGAATTTTAATCATCCCGGCTCACCTCACTTCAATGGGCTCTCCGAAGCCGGCGTGAAATCTTTCAAAAGCCATTTTTACCGTGTAATAGGTGCTCAAATCTTGTCTTATGAAGAGTTTAACACTCTCCTGGCCCAGATAGAGGCTGTACTGAATTCACGCTCCTTGTGTGCAATCAGTGCGGATCCGAACGACTTACAGTCCCTTACCCCGGGACATTTCTTGATCCTTGAGCCTTTGAATAATCCTCTCCCTGAACCTAGTTTTAATCACTTAAAATTAAGCAGACTAAATCGTTGGCAACTTATCCAGCGTCTCCAGAGCGAGTTTTGAAAACGATGGTCACAAGAATATGTCTATTCTCTCCAAGAGCGACACAAATGGACAGAGCCCTCATTTTCTGTTGTTGAAGGTGCTCTTGTTCTCATTAAAAATGAACAAAAACCATCACTTCAGTGGGAAATTAATGTTCACCCGGGACAGGATAATGTGGTTCGCGTAGTAACATTAAAAACAGCCCATGGAATCATGCAAAGACCTGTGGTCAGGATTTGCCCTTTGCCAGGCAACTGGCAAAGAACCTACTTGTTAGCAACATAGAACCTATTTGTTAGTAATGTCTTTTTTTTAATTTACCTTTTCTTTTTGATCTAATTTAAAAACATTCGTTTTGGCGGGGTGAATGTTTGGGAATCAATTTATTATGTTTTTTTTTATTGTAATATTAATTGGTGACAAATAAGTTTCTGTTGAAGTGGTATTAAATTAATTTAGTTACGAATTCATTATACACTCTGTATAGCATTAAACCATTTTTACGCACAGATCGTAAATTCCTACCCATGCGCGCGTGCGAATTTTGGGTACGAAAGGAACTAGTGCGAACAACAAAAGGGACTCTTTTTCTCGCGTTCGAACGACTCGGGTCGCCGGTAAATTGGTCGAGTTTTCATGCCGGTTTTTGAATATATATATTCTCGAAGTGACAAACCGCAATCTCAAATTGCGCGGAAACGACGATCCTAATTAGTAGGGTGAATTGAGTAGCCCTCATCTCGATAAATTGGACAGGTAAGCGATTTGTGCGTTTCGTGTATTTTGTTGTCCTTTTCTTTTCAACCTAATATACAGTCCACTAAAATTTTCATATTTCCTACACATCTAACGCAGGTTGATGTTGCACCCTCACCCCGCCCATCGTAATAAATTACGCAATGTTATTTACAGACGAATACAATATGGCAGCGGAAGGTTTGGCGTCTATTAGGATAAGCAAGGTGAGGAAGCAATGGTGATCTCTGTTAGATGCTCTGACTTCTAACTCACTACTAGGCTATAATCACAGAAGTATTTTCCACCCTCTAATTGTGTCTACCATATTTGTATTGTTGTGTTATACGTGAATACTGACGTCGGCGCGCACGTGCGTCGCCCGTGGCGGCGCATTGGCCTTCGGAACCGCTCCAGTGAGCGGCCAAGGCGTACTGTGTGTCACGTGCGGCTCGGGGTGATCCAGTAGGGGGCCGCGTAGACTCGGTTCGGCCGAGTGACGCTCTAGCTGCCCTATGTGGAGCCCCGCCTCGATTTGAGCTTCCCCATTATATTTATTAGGTGTGAATTTAGGAACAGATTCCCTGTGATACCCAAAGGCCGCTTCCGGGTCTAATATAAATTCCTCAGGGTCCCCAATATACTCGCTAGAAGTCAGCGGGGGACTCTGGGTTAACGCTGTCTGTTCCTTTGACCTATCTCTATTCAGTTCTAGCACCAAGAGCTCATCCACACTCGGGGGCTTTTGGTGCGCGGTTGCCGTCGACTGAGGGGTTCGGAAAGTGATTTTTTATATTACAATTACTTATGTCTATGTTTTTTCACGGGATGCCAAGTCGTTATCGAGTCGACTACTCGCTATTTATAAGACTTCTCAGATAACGTCCAACCCATAAACTGATCTCACTGTCAGTCCGGGGGGAACGAAGGTGGGCCCACCAAAGCCTTCCCCGCTATCCAAGGGAAATTGTAGATAGCAGCCACCACAGAACGTCTGTCAGCAGAAGGCTGAATTAAATACAACACAAGGTTAGTGGGCAATAAATTTGTCTTGGGCAAGAAATTTAGAACACCCTATAGACGTATAGGAGTTCCACTTGATTCTAAGAGTCACCCTGTATATGGGGACTACAAAATTAACTCAAAAGTTTAAATTAAAGTAAAAAACAAAACTTCGGCTTACTTTCTCCCTTAGGAGGCCGAAACGTTATTAATCAAATGCTTTGAAGAACAACGGTAGTGGGGAAAGATTCCCAGGGGGGTCTACTGGCAGGGGATGCTTTTAAATTTATTTTATTTTTGACTAACTTTTGAGTTATTCGTCTTTTTGTATGTCAATGTACAAAATTTCAATTTTGACTTGAATCCTTATAGCAAGTCTTTACAAAGTGCCAGAAGGGCTTAGCAGGGGGGAGGATTGTCAAAAGGTAGTCGTCAGTAGTTGTCACACAAAATATCTACGACCCTAACCTAATCCTATCTCCTAATCTTGGCTAAGCCTTATACAAAAATCAGTAATTCGAATGATTACCAATTTGAACAATTGGGACACCCTGTATAGTTGAAATAAAATCCTGATAAATCCCTATGTCAAGTGATAGCTTAAAATGTGCCCCAATTCACTGGATAAGCCTTATACATGTACTAGACTAGGAGAGTTTAACTCTTAATCTAGTATTTTTGGTATAACAGGTTTTATTTGATTTTTTCTCTAATGAACAATTATTAACTAAGAACTTCAGATATTTTAATTAATATCTAACACGTATTAATGTCTTTAGTTTTTTTGGGACTTCTCGCTCCGCACGCGAGATTTTCAAAACGCGTTTGGAGTCTTAAGGTTTCTAAGAAGACGGATCCGTACGAATTTTAACAAGGATCGCACAAAAATCGTCTTTTGAGGGCGTCGGACGCTATTCGCGACTTTTTGGCATCGATTACCTTAAGAGGGGTCGTACGGAAGTTGCTCGAGGAGGGCTTTTAAAAAATCGTGATTTCTTGGGGATTTTTGGGGGGTGTTTGCTATGTATTATATGCCAATCCCTGGCAACTTGTCAGATGCTGCTCGACAGTTTTCTGACAGAGGTTTTGTGTAATTCAGGGGGGTCAGGGGGGACTTTTTGGGGATTTAATATGTGATTTGTGTATTTAGACCAAACTACTCCCCGGACACGACTCTCAGTTTAGAGACCGTGCTGGTTTTGTATGGTATACGAACTAGTGATAAATAGCCTTTGATTCTTCTTTTGAGATAGCTCCAGTCGCAACAGTATAACGTGGCTATCTCCCGAACGAACTTGGCTAACTTATCACTCTTTGAACGCGCCCGAATTTTTTAGGTGAAGCCTTATTTTCTTTTTTCGGCTCCTATGCCTTTTCGCTTTTCACCCGTAGGCCGAGTAGGTAAAGTATGGGGGAGTCAGGGGGCTCTCTAGTTCTCGAAACCGAACTGGCCGTCGACGCGCTTTACTCTCGCCCAATGTTTAACTACGACTAGTATTGAGGACCAGAGAGGCACATACGTGAATGGGGGGAACCCAAACCAGGAGGCTGACTCACGGTGCTCGCAACTAACCTTTTTCGCGGGTGTTGCTGTAGGGTGCGCACTACAGTTGAAGGTCTCGGTGAATTGTTGGTACTCGGCCGCTTGACAAGGCCTCTTCAAGTACTTAACTTCTGTCTTCAAAAAATTTTTCTCCGAAATTTCTTCTAAGTCCTGAAGTTCGAAAAACTCGGAAAAACTCAATAAATTCGGTAGAAGGCTGATTCGGTACCAGTTAAGAGTGCTGGTCCTACAATGCCTTTTCCTTTGCTTCAGGGCCCTTTTCCCTCGTCCGTGAGCTTTCTACAGCCCTATCTTTTTCGAGATGTCGAAAAATCGGCTAAGTCTCTAGTGGCCAAAAATGCCGAAAAATCTCATAAATTCCTTAGAGATATGGGGCTAGGGGCTAAATGGATGAGTTGCTCGTCCCTGTACGATTCTTGAAGATCCACGTTGACGCTGGCCTAAGGTGGTCTCTCACTTCTTTCCTTCTCGGGAGCTGAACGGCAACTAAACTTAAAACTTAATATTAATTCTAGCGACGCGCTTGCCGCTTACGGGTGGAAATTTCCACCCGATCGAGTCGGTTGGGATGTCGACGACGGTTGGCCAAACAGCTGATTCTAAAATTATGGAACGTCAACTGCCACATTCCATATTGTGCATTCGTATGCGGCATGCAATTTTATACAGTGGCGTGCTTAATTAAATGCGATTAAGTAAAGGACGTTTTTACAACAATACCTACCAGCGCTAACTGCTGATTGAACAATGTCCAGTGACACGATTCTGGGATTTATTGTAGATGTCATATTGTTGCCCTTAAACATAAAAAAGTTTAAACCAAGTTTTATAAGTGTTATAGCCGATAAACTGGTGCAAACTTGTTATCCAGATAGAGTACGAGTAGGTGTCATAGTTTCATATGCAAAATTATATGTAATTGTGGAACATGAGAAAAGCCTGTCACTTCCGGAAAATACATTTAAAAACTTACCACAGCACTGATAGACATTATCAAATGAACGATAAACATTCCAAACGATAAATATGCTAATGCGGTGAGAGCGATTTCAAAAATGTCCGCTAATTTTTCAACTTTTTTGTAACTTTTCTTCATATGCGACGCATGGTATGTAGTCGGATAGGCAAAATATACAGGTGGCTGATGACCGTGGGGCCCTTCAGCGTGCATTAGATAGTCTGAAAAATATTTCGATCTCGTCAATATTTGATCTGAACCGACGAAACCACTTTTTAAATGTATATTTAAGGTACCTACTTTTGAATGCGATGCCTACCTGACGTATCTGGAATTAAGTGTTGATCAAATTTCGTTGATATTGATGCGCTTTTACCCCCCTGGTCAAATTCAGATTTCCTTAAATGTGAGTCGTCTTCTCTTAGGTCATTTATCTTGTTATGATGACGGTAGATATCGTCAAGAGTTGCGCTTCTGGAAATAAGATTTTACTTTACTAACGGTACTTTATAACATCCTTTATCCTTTTAGAACTTTTATCTAAGTAATCAAATAACACTCGAGACAAGGATTGTCCTATCTAAAGACGAGGATATTTACTTTCACATCTGACTACACGTGGCAGTTTTGCGGTACACCAGAACACACCTGAATGCAGTCCGAGAGAAAGTTGTGAATCCGAACGATAAGATAGGTCCTGAGCTAACCCACACTGCTTAACTCCAGCTTCCCAATCAGAACTTTATGATTGACCCTATCAAAAGCCTGTGAGACGGACGTCGGACCCATTCTCGAAGACGCCCAACAAAAAGTCGGTATATGTGAGAAGATTAAGTTCCGCAGATCTGCACGTTAGGAACCCGAAGGGTTGGCCTATAATGGTGCTCTCCAATATAGGAAGGAGATAATTAGATATAATATCTTCAAAAAGCTGAAGCATTCTGCTGATAATACTGATTGGCCTGTAGTTTCGGACATTAAATTCATTACCGGGTTTGGTTGGAGTAATAAAACTAGATTTCCATAAAGAATCCCTCTAAGTGACAAATTAAAAAAAAATTATAGTGGACGCGCCAGCGCACAGCTGCAGTATTTCAGTAAATCAGGGGGCAATTCATTTGTTTTAGGGCCCTTGGTCGGATCAACATTACATAACATCTCGGAAAAAAAATATCGCCTGATTTATCAAAATATACAGGGAAAAAATATTAAGAAAACAGATTAGGAATATCCTGGCCTGGATTCAATATCTCTTATATACGTTAGAGTTTACGAAATTCCAGGAGGATTTTAAGTTCCGTGGAAGATCGTGTATAGAATAAGTTCGTTAATAATGCCATTGTATTTTCATTGACTTGTCGAGATGAAAAGGAAATCGAGACAAGATCAGTAGAATTAATATATTAAGTTCGTACATAATACTTACTTCTTAAGCCATTCTTCATAAGACGAGGAACCTTGGTCTAACAAAATGTTTGGTTTCGTATTTTCTTTCTGCATAAGTATATCTTCCGATTCCTCATCGTCTGAGTCGCTCATTCTTCTTTTGAATGAATTTTTTGTCATTTCGGACAAAATTTGATTGGCTACATAACTTCTACAAAGATACTGGTTTATCATGGACCTATAAATCAAAAGTTCATTGGGTGGTCCCCTTTCTTATGGTTATAAAATAATATAAAATCTACTGCTCAATCGCCGTCTGTTCAGAAAACTATGCAAATACTATATTGCTATACTGCTGATTGTTGCTTATCAGAGGGAAATCTTGAAGACCGTGTCTTTGAATTAAAACACGAATTAAAACTGTTTTCAGGAATGAAAGGAAAACACGATCTTATGACACACTTTAATGATGAGACCTGAATCCAAAGCTTATATCAGGTAAAAAAGCTAAATTCAATACTCTGGACCCACATTATCCACTTCAGAGAGAATATTCAGGCGTTCGTATTAAACCTGGAAAACTGGCATCGTAAAGTTAATCTTACACACTTTGTCACCTTTGAAGAATTGGAGATAAAAAGGAACCCAAAAAGAAGTTAATATAGATAATTTACGAGCTAAACAGATACTGCTAACGGACGTATATCTGGAGAAGCCTATTCCGTTCTCATTATATTCTTTAGATGGCGATTATGTGAAATTTGTGTCTATTATTGTTCAAAAACATGACATCAGCTGT
>MU182043.1:1470-34252 GCA_016904865.1 Pissodes strobi
AACTGCTAGCATCTCTGGATGGAGATGTAGACCGTAGTTGTACTTGATAGTATCTTTTGAAATGCTCAGTCCTTCCACATCTATAGCACTGATTTGAAATATTTCGGTTACGTGGCCTATCTTCTAGTGGCTTCCGGAATCTTTGTACTAGACAGACCCTTTTAAAATGTCCAGTCTTGCCACATCTATAGCACTGATTTATAGCATATCGGTTACATGGCCTGACTTCTAGTGGCTCCCGAAATCTCCCCGTGGTCTGAAGAACTTCGGTTAATTTCTTCAAAATACCGCACATCTAGGTTAGTTCACAACTGTTTGTCGGCTTTTCTTCCTGGATGGATATGGCCCTGATATTTTGCTTAGAGATGTTACAAGCCGCCTCGATTTCTAGGGCTCTACCCAAAGCTTCACTGCTGTTGTCAAATTTAGCTAGACGCAGCATTTTCTGAGTTTCTGGATCTCTGATACCATCTACGAAATATTGGGCAGCAAGTTCCTTTTGAAATTCTTACGTTGCTCCCGGGTAGGCCAATGTAATGAGACGCCTAACGTCTGCCTCAAACTCTTGCAGGATTTCACCAGGCTTTTGACGTCGGGACTTTACTTGTGCTTGATACAGTTGTCTTCTGTGTTGGTCTCCAAGTCGTCTCTCCAGGACAGCTACAATTATGTCATATTTCCCTTATTGGCTGATGGGACTTGCCTGTAGTAGTTCTAGGGCAGATCCACGAAGCGCTACCACTAGTGACGTACCCATTTCTTTGTTATCCCAACCGTTGGCAACAGCAGCGCCTTCAAGTTGTTTTCTGTATATTGTCCAAGACGTTTGACCGTCATACGTTGGAGGTTTTATATTCTGTCCTGTAGCGAATACCCTCTCGGTGGGTTCTTGATTTTTTAGTCTGGTAACTTCTGCTTGAAGGTTCTTCATTTATTTCTGCACGTTTCCAACTTCTTTTTGCATATTGTCTACTTCTTTTTCAAATTTTTGATTTTGACAGTCCAATATTTTCTGTAATTTTTCTTGCTCGCCTACAATTACATCCAGCATCCATTTCTGAAATTGATCCTGCTCTATTTGCCTGCTATCTTCTTGATCTTGAAAAATTTTCTGAAGCCGGCCTTGTTCTATTTGCTTTTTGTCTTCTTGGTCTTCTAAAATTTTCTGAAGTCGGTTCTGTTCTGCTTGTCTTTTATTTTCTTGGTCTTGTAAAATGTTCTGAAGCCTGTCCTGTTCTGCTTGCCTATTACGTTCATCTTCTTCCCGATCCGCTGCCTCTCAGCAGTCAGATTTTCGATGAATTCGGTCAACATTTTATTTATTTGCCGCATTTCTGCTCTTTGTTGACTTGTATTGACCTTAAAATGTTCACAGAATCCACCAATCAAAACGGTCTCGTTGACCCTCTTGTTTCCTCTAAAAATACTTCACAAGTCCGGTTCCTTCACAAGCCAACTTCTGACACCAAATCTTACGTTTTTCCCGTGGGTTCTGAACGAAATTACAACTTTTACTATTTTAAACTAATGCTCTATTTATTCTTTATCACTGTGTACAATTAAACACACTAAAGTACTCTTATAACTTTACAACTAATATCTTTTTACAATTCAACACTCAATGATTAACTAACTGCAACTCGCCGCTATCCGCTATTTATATACAATCTAAAATCTATCACGAATACTCCCGGAGAAGCGAGGCCACTCTATAATATTCTCGACCAAGGCATCGAGAGAATACGACAGTCCTTGAATCTTCGCGGCCGGCGCGGTAGTGACTCATACGTAGACGCGACAAGGCTAGTTCTATAGGATAGCACAAAACATTCGGACAATGTATATATTCTTAAAAAATAAAATCTCATATTTTTTTATTTAACGTTTTATTGTTTAATTTGTTTATATTACCTAATAGTGTGTACAATTTAGAAAAAGATACTCAAGTTCATTGAAATTTGAATATTTTTAGTACAGTATACTAATAACTGAATATAAAAAATAATTCGAAAAAAAAATCAAACGATAACTTTTTCTAAAACAGATATACATTTTGTAATAATACAATTATTGCTTCTCTAGGGTCGCATTATTCATTCCTTGCTAACTTTACCATATGCATACATACCATAGATACTGTTGTTGGAAAAATTGTTTCTAAGACTTGATATCTTGATAAAGTTGTCAAGACATCGACCTTACTAAAATTATTATTCTTAATGCTACATACTCGTATATTCAAGTTACAACAGAACTGCCACCGCTTCTCTTTAAAGAAATCGCTCCTAATTTTTCTCCCATTTCCTGAACCCTATATCTACCGTCCTGTTGGCTTTAATCTAATTTAAAAATCCAATAGCCTTCAATGAACAAGAATAGCAATTATATAATTCAATCTACCCCCTCGAGGAAGATATATTAGGTAGGTTAAAGGTGCCTTGATTAAATTCCGGCATATATTAAGGAGCTAGAATTCGATGTAAAATAAAAGTATATGTTGCAAATTATAATATGGTATTATTCACATTATTCCTATTCCTTTTATTTTACTTACTGAGAGTTTGGCCTTTTCTTCACCTCCTGTTCATTATCTCTAACCGGGTTCGCAGTACCAGTGTGTTGACACCCTATTTTCGTCGTAAAATTATTTACCACCACCTATATTTTTCCACTTAGTTGACAACCATTTTATTGCCTCTTACCAGCAACTAATTCTACACTCAGTTATATTTATTATATTTAAAATGAATGTAAGCCACATCAATTTCTTTTGTGGCTTATGGCCCAAAATAAACTTTACAAATAATTACATAAAATGCAAATTGATTAAAGCTTTTGAGGATTTCAATGGGATAATCATAATATTCTGATACATAATCGGTCACATGTTTCTCATGCAACAGTATTACAGGGTGCCATTAGCACCGTTTAATTTTTCGGAATAAGCAATGAATAAAATTATCATGTATGTACATATAACAAACAATAGTCACACATATATTAGTACCCTAAGCATTATTATTATCTTAAAATTACACTTACTGTCTATAATTTTATCGCTAGACTCGGAACCTGCTACTGTAGCCTTATTTCCTTCTGGTGATCCTCTGTTCTTTTGTTGATTGCCGAATTTCACCCCTGCGTTGCTTTATGATAATTTTCGAACCGTTGCTCTGAATTTTTGCGTAATGACTTATATGCTTTAAGTAGCCTCTAAACTGTGCGACAGTAATTTCGGTTTGGTCATAACTAAGACGATAGTACCGACTAGAAATGTAAGACGTTAATTTTTAAAACTTTTCTAACTAATTTTCGGCATCACGCCCCACTGCAACTGATATTTCTTATAAAATTTTGGATTTGGTCATTACGACCTACTGCAACAGTTATTTAGGTTAAGACTGATTTTTCTCTGGTAATTTCACGCTTTTATAGAAGCTTTTTGACGCAACATGTGTTCCAAAGTCCAAACAATGTTCGATCCTCATACGGTCATGTTTTCTTTCTTTCAATTTAATTCGCTGGACGAGAAAATAGAACCTCCCCTGATCAATGAGATTCTTTTTAGAACAAAGTTTGGGGAACCTGCGTAAGAATTTGTTTGATCTCTTTTCTAGTTCATTTTATGTCGCGTTCTCATGCAGTCGAAAACAAAAGTAGAAGTCAACTCCGATTTTAAATTGGTTCTCGAATCTTGTGAAGTTATACACCATGCCGTTTATTGCAAGATATTCCAATGGTAAGTGATTATTATTTTTAATTGAACCGCGTTAGGTGCTTTTGTTGTCCTTCTCTATTAGGTAAAATAATTAACCCCTTTTTTATTTTCGCGATTCTAGCCTTACTTCGTGAAAGTTAAACTTCAATTTGTTTATAATTTTTGTTAATTAAAATTAACTTATTATTTTATTTGAACGTTTTCTCCCTGGTTTTTGTTTTGAGACTTCATTTAATTTTTTGGACGATTAAAAAAATTTTATTTATATTTTCAAACAAATTATTAAAACATTTCTTAAAATAAATCAGGTGCTGACGCTGACCGCCACAAAGGAAAATAAAATTTGACAATAATGGCCCTTCGCCAGCAGCAAGATACCTATCGCCCTCAACTGGAACCCAAATTAGACCATCGAAATTCAGATGGGTCAGCATCTAAGCCCATTCATTATTAAACCTTCCTTATAAATCTACCATATGTGTGTTGCTAAAAATATTTATGCTTAAGCCTTAACTTTTTATAGAGCGATTCGGGCATATATATTTCCTTGAATTGAATACATGATCTCCCAAGTTTAATAATGTTGCTTAGGAGATGTATATATTTACATTCAGGATATTTTTCCCAAGTAACTATGGTCCAGTCGAAAGCGTCAAAATTTAAAATATAACAAAAAAAATTTTTTTTGTGTTATTACGTCGAAACCCTGCGGTTTCCAAGAAGTGTAATTTTTTTGCCCGAATACTCTCTAAAACTCGGCGCTATTAATCATTATTAAATTTTAATCACAATCAGAAAACTTGGCGCGCGACGATAGCGTAAAAACCGTTCTGAAAGCCAGAAAATAAGTTTTTTAAAATTCAAAGTTAAATGACACGTCAAAACTTCGCTTGCGGAACGCGGCCCGTCGCGAAATATATTCGGAAAGATCCTCCACCTGATAAAACTCGTAATAAATTACAATATGTATTCGGAAATATGACAGGCGTGGCTCTGCCAGAGATTTCTTATTTCCCTGGCTTTGAAGCATTGCCAAAGTTTTAGTTTGTTCAAAATGAGATTGGGAAAAATCTAATATTTTCGTTGTTCGAAAAATTATGCATAACAAGGTTACAAATAAATTTCAAAGTTTCCAACAGAAGAAGCGCATAGTTCCGAGAAACTTGACTTATAAATGATTATTTTGGGTACGTATCTACCCGATTTATTATTTGTTCTATCCAAGTGACTATTGCCTACAAACTTGAGAAAGGTTTGCACCTTTTAAGAAATTCATATTATACTATATCTGGGATTATATTGTCCCATTTATAATGTTATTTTAAATAAATCTATTTCTACTATAGACCATCTGGAGAATCTAATTAGCATAACGTAACATTTTAGCTATTAGCGTTCTCTACGATCCCTAATGACACCCTTCCGTATTAATTTCCACCTTCACGTCACGGACCTGTCATTTCCTCGTTTTCGGGTATTAAGAAGCCTGTCCGTTGTTTCACGGTCCCCCGTTGGGGGGATTACATCGCGCTCAGATGATATACTCCTTTACGTGGATTATGGCGGTAAAGGAGATCGTACACTAATGCCCTTTAAGCCAACAGCAATGTCGTCAATGTATTAATCGTTCATCATCGTAGAGAGAAATACTTTTCAGCTTCAGGTCACCGACCTGTATTTTCCGCTATTAATTCACATCTTCCGATCTCATTGGGGAATTAGAACTCGCCCCAATGATACACTTTTTGACGTGAATTGTCGTCCGTCCGGATCAGCTTCAAGGGATAACTTTTCATATTCAAGGGACTTGTCATTTCATTGTTGCATCATAGACCTGTCATTACTTCGTTTTAGGGGTTTGATAGGCCCGTCGGTTATTTTATGATTAGGGGTCATCATTTTCTTGAAAACTTTTTGATCTTGTCTTGATCTTGTCTTGATTTCAAGACAAGATCAAGACAAGAAATGATCCTTGTTTTTCAAGACAAGACAAGAAATTAATTCTCAAGATCAAGATTTCTTGGAAAGAAATCAAGAAAATCTTGAAATTTCTTGAAAAACTAGAATTATTAAAAAAAAACTAATTTGTTTGCTAGTTGATTGGAAAAAAAAACAAAGCACTGCAACATTTTTAACAGATGAATAAAATAGTATATTATTTTATATGGAGGAAAAGTGATCCTTTTCATGGCGCGCTCGTGTTTAACAAGTTAATGCAAAAACATCTCTTTTTAATAGTAATAATATCTAATTATTATTAAAGATAAATGGGTTCGCAAGGCGGCTTAGACCACGGTCGTAGGTGGCCTTGCTTAGACTGGTGTCGGTGAATATAATGTAACATAAAGCTGTCAGTGGACACTGTCAACAATAATTATTTTAAGATTCGTCTCCGATTGCGTTTTAATTCCGTATTGATAAGCAATTATTGAGTAAGTTCGATTAAATAATAACCAATTTGTTCCTAAATTAGTGATTTTTAGAAATGCAGTCACAAATTGAGTGATAAATACAAATTGTAGTTTAATAAATCTTGAGCTGTTGACGCTTATTTTGTTGTCTGTTTGTATTGTATCTATGTTGCTATGACAACACTTTTACCTCCGCCGGCGGAAAAGTGAAAAGTAAAGCTCCGGCGGAGGAAAAACGAAACTTTACGGCCGCCTACATAGTCGAGTAATGACGGATTTACTGACGTTTGAAGAAAAAAATTATTATGCAGTTTTTGTTTATATTAGTCACTTTGTCGGATGTCCAAAGTTGACATATACACTGTGGACCAAATTTAAATTGAAACCTGTTTTATTGCTTAATAGTTTTGTATTTTCAAAGGATTTTTTTTTATCATTTTTGGATATGTTATGGCTTAAGGTATTGGGATCAAAAAGTACTTTGCAAAGCGGGTCTACTTCAATGGCCCACAGAAAAGAGAGTATTTTTTAAAACCAATGTTTCACGTCGCGTCGTTGCAAAAATCGACCGAATGAAATGAAGATGTAAAAATATGCAAAAAAGATTGGAAAGGTTTCGGAATATTGACCATTAAAAACAGGCTTATACAAACAAAATTGAAATTGATATTTTAATTTTGGTAAATGTCTTGTGGGCCAAATTAAATTGGATAATTTTTTAATGCTTAATGACATTTATTTTCAGAGGATTTTCTTATCATTTTTTGATATGTTATGTCCTAAGATATTAGAATCAAAACGAACTTTGCAAAGCGGGTCTACTTCAGTGGCGTAAATTTCGCTATGTAAACAACGCATATGAAGCAACGAACTGTAAAACAATACTACCCTGGCTATGGCCGCCTGAACCTCGATTCTACGCATAAGGGATAAATATCACATCAGCCAATCTTAGCCCTACATTTAATGGGGGTTCCCCTTTTGTCAATGTATCAAGAAATTTCAAGATTTCTTGAGTCAAGACAAGATTTTTTTGTTATTTCTTGAAAATACTTCAAGACAAGATAAGAAATTGCTTGTCAAGACAAGATTTCTTGTCTTGCCGATCCCCATTTATGATCTCCCGGTTGGAGGGATTATACTAACGTCCAAATGATACATTCCTTTGCGTTAAATGTATCAGTGAATGGGATCGCGCATTTCGTTTTTTTTTTCACATCAAACGATCCCAGAATCCCAGCAAAAACCTAGTCCTAGGTGCCCACCCACACAATGCCGTCGATGTATTAATAACAGACCAGAAGGCCTATTATGAAGATTTGTCGATCTTCAAGTTACGGACTTGTCTTAAGTTCAATTAATTTTCATCTTGACAGTATTAGGACATTATACCGCGCTCGAATGATAGGCTCTATTACGTGAATCATGTCAGTTCGAAAGACCGGAAGCTTTGGTTTTCATGCTCACGTCAAGTGAGTCCAATTCTACAAGAACTCAATGGTTTGTACGTCAAAAGGTAGCTAATTCCAGAAGAGGATGTGTGACCACTTCCTTCAGAAGATTTTCGGTAGAGTCTCTAATCATATTTATCAAGGAGTTTTTAGGTTTTTTGCTGTTGGTTGGAGAAAATCAATGTTCAAGTTGCCATAACACTTGTACTCATTTTTTACTTAGTTTTACTTGGATCAAAAGTTATTTACAGATACATCTATATTTCTCTGTGTAGATCGATATATTTTACGAATCGGACACGTCCCCAAAAGTGAGACTGCACTAAGCGTGCCGGTGACATGCTTGACCCTACAATGCTTAGACACGCTATTTCTGCTATACAGCAGTGCACCGCCCATTCTCTCGCTCTACAAAACTGGCCACTAAACTAATAATTTGCAATATTGGCACAATTTAAATTGACACTTGTATACCAATGCTCAGTTAAGCAAAGGGACGTTGATTGAGCATCGTTAACTATAATTTCAAAATCATCAATTTAGTAATCATAGATTGAGCATTGATTGATATTAAAGACAATTACTTTTTAAAAACGATCATCTGTTTAGATTCAGACTCTTCAGCATTCCTAAAAAGGATTCTTTGTAAATTTATTTTATAGTGGTGATAATCTAAACTTATCATCTGACGCAACCGCATATGCAACTAGCCTATCCACGACGTCAGTATTAGAAGCATTAGGACTGCCATTGTCCTTGGTAATGACATGAACCGTTGGTAATCATACATAAAGCTGCCTCCCTACCGGCGTCGTCGACCACAAGAATACTCGCCGCAAATGCACACTGGACTCATTGAGTCTCATAAAATATTTTCTAACAACCAGCTCTTTTTAAGAGCATTTTTGTTTTCGACAAAATTACTCATAAATCAATATCATGTTCTAATATTTCTTGTAATGGTAATAAAGTAAACTTCTGTTTGCAAAATAATGTATCTGCTCCTCATCGTAGCATTTCAGTTGCAATATAAATATAATTTTGCGCATTTATGTCTTCACCATTATTTTTGAAGTGCGGGAGTACAATTTGAAGGTCGCGAGACGTTCGACATGACGAGATATCCCGATTCTTAACGCGCGCCGGGCGCGGGCGACACGACGAGTTGTTTCGAAAAAGCGTTACGATGTTTTATTGTGATATCTTTGTTAGTTTACAAGCAAAAAATATGGGATTTGCTCTATTACCTCGTCAACACATAAGCGAAACTTTTATGAAGAATATATTTTTTTTCATTTAGGTCTGGCCTTTTTGTTAATTGAGTGGTATATTTAAAAAAACTACTTTTGAACCAAATCCGTTGCAATATATATAAGGCTAGGGCGTTTAAGTTTAAGAAGTTTCACTTCAGATATGTGCACATAGTGCATACGCTTTTTTTCCGTTACGAGTGTTAGTGATTCATATGATTTTTGTACCAAATAATTGTGTTATTAAGGTTTTAGGTATATGGGGGAAGGGTGGGTAGAACGAGGCGGAACGAGGTACATTATTTAAAATCACTATTACTAAATACGACCCTGGCTCATCATGAACATTCGAATGGTATGATCTCCCCCATTTTTTACGGATACCCTTTGTTCAACATGTTATGATTCTCTCCAGATACAATCACAGACTCCCTTGTTGTGTTAACAATACGGACATCTTCAATCGTTGGCGCTGGAGAATTTCTGTTTTAAAAAACGAATTTTATTCTCCACAGCGTTTTCCACATACCCTTCAGCTACCGACGACGAACGCCATCCACCATGCCTTTTGAGGCCTAAAATATCTACTCCTTGGTTTATCAGAATAGTCGCCGATCTCCTTGGAAAAGCGTGTCAGGTAAATGATGACGGCCCTGTAAATTTAGACATATTACAATTTTACTTGGTGAACTTAGTCAACTATTATATTTTTGTCAACAACCTGGTTCGTGACCTTGCTGTGGTGCATTGCTAGGAATAAGGGAGGAGACAACGCATTTTCTGATCGTGGGACTTATTGTAAAGCAGAAATAAATCTTTGATCGACTGGTTTTCTTGACTTGTAACGGAGCTTGTAACCGTAAATGTGCATGATACATAAGTCTTCGTGTCGGGAATATTTATTATAATAAACGCACCTTGATTCTGGATGTCATGTATTTTCATATTATATAACTCTTCTCTTCTACAAGCTCCTGCTATCCCAAATATCATAGTTACTTTTATATTTAAGAACACTTCATTAGGAAATTCTTTTAAAAATGTCTGTGTGCCATGATGTCTGTCAAACACTTTGGATTTTTCGCTTTGTGTCCGGTATTTTTTCCTTTTGGGACAGCAATTAAAGCCGAAAATTTTGAAATATTAACAGTTTTCTTCTAAAATATTGTAGTTTTGAGCTTCGAACATTGGCGTAACTAGTCAAAGATTCTAGGAGCAGCCCTGGGCCTGGGGTTAGAAATGAAGGCGCCGCCGGAGGAAAAAACAATTCAGGTGCCACGCCCAAAAACATTCATTTTGAATTTTAAAAAAATTGTGTTGTTTAGCAGTTTAACTGATGCCCTACCTCCTAGAGGTAATAACAGAAAATAAACGCGAAACGAAATTATGTTTTAGGAATTTTAGTACAATGTTAGGATAATAAAACAAATAATTAGGTTAGGTTCACGATTCCTTCTTCCAAATCTACGTATTATATTATTCTTTTTTCAATAAATTTACAGATAAACTTAAAAAATATTTCGAAGAAAACTAAATTTATTAATTTGTCGTGTCGTTCGCGTTTGGGTTGTCTGGTAAAGTATATTTTGTTTCTCGCGGATACTGGGAGGTGGGGCCAGGATGTCCTATGGTTGGAAGAAGGGGGGGCCCTGGTTCCCTCTAGATATGCCACTGGCATGGAGTATTCAGCCCATAAACTGCTAGGTGATTTTAGAGTCTCATTTCTCTTCAGAAAATAGGTAAGCATAATCTTTTCAGTTATTTCTTTCACGCCCCAATACCAACGCATAACCTGCTGGAAGGTCTTATCATACCTTTCCCTGAATATATCGGGAACTAAGGATGCACAACCCACCCTCCACGCATTTTCTAACTATATCCAACTTTTCCACAGCATCTTAAATGCCCGACAATAAAAAATATGAACATATTTTGTTCACGTCTCTAATTCAGATGTCCTCCAAACCAAAAGTTCCAGTTTCTTCTAAACGAGTTAACAGAAAACGAAGAAATACTGCAATTTTGACCAACACCCTATAAAAATGAGCTTAAAGAATAGAAGAAAAAGACAGTTAAACGAAAAGAGATACAACAAATTGTGAAAGCGGTAAAAACAAACAAAAACAACTAGGGCCTGTCTTCAGAATCCTCCAAGGATAAAGCCGATTGTCTTGCCTCATTTTTCTCGAATTAAACCAAATTAATCTGGAAAAGGTGACAAGTTTCAAATCCATGCCATCAATAAAATTGTACTAATTTATTATTAAAAAATCAAAATGAATTGTATCATAGGAACTCAACCCATCAGCGATGAGGAATATATAACCTTTGCAATATTTTGTATCCATTTTTTTATTATTTTTATGATTTCATCGAGGAATATATTAATTATTTGCAGAGTGTACAAAATATAGTATATGCATTACGGTCAGTCTCGACTGCGTCTCAACCTCCAAACACATCCTCACCCAGTAAAGCACACTTCCTACCATTATACTTAATATACTATTAATACAATTTTTAGTTATTTTCAAAGTGCCGTTGCCGTAGGAACCAGACAATAAATGTTACATAAGAGAGTGATTTACTTGTTACAGAGCATTATGTATTACCAAAATGCCTCTAACCTGGTAAACTCGTGGACGTAAATTCTGGCGTTGTATTACTACGTTTGCCTCCCTATTGCTTTCATCGGCTGCAACCGCTTGAATGAAACCACTGAGTACCTATTATAAGTATGAAATAAGGCCCTGGTAAATAAGTGACTCCGGGAAAGTCGTAACTTTTTTTCAAGTGTCGAACTTACTTGCTGAATTTATAAATGCTGCAGTAGTGAAGATAGCAATAAACGCTGGTATTTGAAACTAAGAATCAAAACGCTTTTATCGACGTGGATTATCTGTCATCAGCTGCGACGGATATTTCAGTAAAAACTTACCATTTAAATCAAATCGAAACAGCTTTACAGCTTTCGAGGAAAACTGCAATATATCTTCAAACCATTATATGACATCTACAATTGGTCTAACGGATTTTGCAAACAATTTTGATGCGCAGCCTCATTGTTCCAAGGATCAGAAACCCCTGCTATAGATCGTTACTCCTCATTATTTGCAGCAACAGCAGTAATCCCCAAGTTCTAGTATTTCAAAGGTCCCGTACTAAACAGATCTCAAAGCACTTTGTCCACGCTTCCCTTTCTAATGTTGCCTGTCGCTACAACTCGAACGGATCCTCCATTGTCTTCACAACAGACTTAAATGCCCCCACAAAAAAATATTAACACATTTCGCTCCCGTTTCTTATTCAGATGTCTGCCGCATACTAAAAGTTCCATTTTCTTCAAAATGGTGATTTCGACACCCTGCAAAAATGAGCTTGAAGAAGCTATCGAACAAATATCTCTTAAAGAACCGAAGAAAAATACAGTTAAACGAAGAGTAAGATACACAAAAAATTGTGAAAGCGTTAAAAACAAATAAAAACAACTAGGACCTGTACTTGTACAATGCAAAAAAAATGAAAATAAAACAAAAATTGACAAGTCTTCAGATTCCTCTGAAGATGAAGCCGATACACTTTGTCTATATTGTAACGATAAATATAATAATTCGATCTGAAGGGAAGGCTGGATTTTGTGCATGTGCCGAAATCGATAGTGACGAAGAGGACATTAATTTTGAATGTGTTAACGAATATTGGACATGTATTACAAAGAAATATAAATAATTGTTTCTTATTTGCTAAGTTAATTACCCAAGACATGATATTATTTAAGATTCTTTCTTGTTGGCACAGTATGTTGGATGATTTTTTATTATGTTATCTAACTATCTGAAATATATTTTTTTAGAAATATGGCATCTGTTGCTGATTCACCAACTTTTTTTATGCATTTCTTACAAAAATTTGTTTTTCAAATAAATTCTTATAAAGAAATGTAAGGTTTACTTTCAATTTAACTTTTATTTACATCAGCATCTCAAATTCTTATGGAACCCATTTCACCCCATAGACGGGACAGAATAGGGTGAAGCGTGTTTTTTTTTACAGAAACATGAATGTACTGAAAATTTATTGTTAAAAAATCAAAATGAATTGAATATGTAATCAATTACACAGTGTAGAATCCATAAAATCGAATATATAAAAATTTTGTCCTGTTTAAATTTTTGGTGATAAACAACATTCATAAATAAGTAACTAAGTAATATGCTTTTTGAAAAAAAATTATTTATTTCCATTTAATGAAATATTTAATTGTCAGGTTCAATTTTTAGCGAAGGTGACCAAGTGTTATTAAAATTAATAGAACTGAATGGACCCATTCATCTTTATTTACAAAATTTTGCGATGCTCAATAAAGTATAGGACTACTTCCAGATAGTATGATATATGATAATAAACCAGATATAATTTAGTGAGGTTATGTAATAACTTGACGAAACTATATCATGACTAACCGGTTTGTAAAATAAATACGAATACTGCATAGATGATGCATGGTTCTTTGCAAAAAGGTGTTACGATAAAATTCGAATTGCCTAATTTGTTGCAATTTTAATTCGTTTATTTCCTATATCAATTGTTTCATTACTATAATTCATATAAAAAGCCAATTTGTTACTATAAACTATAAATGCACTTTCATTTTTAACAATTACTTTGATTTACTAAAAATATAAACTGAAAGATAACTCAGGGTGTATAGGTTCGGAGCATGCTGATTAAAATTTATTTCCGAGTGTAGTTGTTGTGAAAAGGTGCAAAATAAAAGATTGAAAATTTCAAAAAACAATTATTCTATTTAGATTTCCTTCTAACAAAAATAGGGGTTTAAATTTTAGATTCTATTGAATTTTCTTTGTGATAGCTGCCCTTTAATCACCTTATGTTTCCTCCGAACTTCTTGGAGAGTGTTACTGAAACTTGCTGCAGTGCCTAGGATCTGTCCTGTGACGTCACTGGAAGCTGTCCTGGTAAGGCGAGAGCGTATGGACTCAGTAGCATGAAAAAAAAAACAGTACAAGGCAGTTAAAGAGTTCACCAAGAATTTTGTTACAACTCGGTTTCAATTTGGTGCAGAGCGCTTGTCTAAGCTTAGGTTTTTAATACTGAACTTGGCAAGAGATAGCCAGAAATAATTCTTCTCAATTAACAATGCTGAAAAATGCAGCTTAAACAGATTAAAAATAATAAATAAAATAAAGCTAAGAAATATTGTCATGAACAGTATTTTAATTAAACAAAAAAACACAATTACAATAATCAGGCAAAAACAAAAGTGAGATCAATAAATTTAAATAGATAATCAGAATACAATTATTGCTTGAAAGCTACTTTCTAACTCAAAAATCAGTTTAATTAAAAAATAAAGGTAATAACAAATTTAAATAGAAATAGAGAAACAAAACAAACAATTATGATCTTGTACCCACTACGGCCGAGAAGGTCTTGAGAAGGTGCTCTTTAAATAACGAAGTGACGATAAAATGCTTAATAGGCCGAAAATAACTAACTAAGCTTAACTCTGTTTCCCCATATAACTCATAACACCCGATAACGATACCAGAGAAAATTAGACTTAGTCTCCCACACTATAGACAGTTTTGGTTCTTAATTTCTAAAAATGCTACCTCTAACTAGAACCTAAATGTGAACCCTATAGGCCAATTTGATCGATTCCTTAGTTGGGTTGCTAAACTAAATCCGAAATTCAATAACCCCTGTAGGATCAAGTCCTTCTTTTTTCTCTTATCCAAGAGCCTTAAGCTACACAAATCCACTATCCCACATGCCCTACAGACAAAAGATACTCACGGCAAAATACAACGTGGTATGTGAAACGATAGTAGACAGATATCAGAGATTCACAAGCTTAGCAGCTTTATTCTGCCTACGGACTTTCCGATATAGACAACCTGAAATAAAAATCAGATAACGCAAGAAATAAAGAAAATTGCATGCCTACCTTCTCAACCTCTCGGTCTGGTCGTCGGTACAAGATAGCTCTAAAATTCCCGTCCTACCTTTCCATCAGAATCACATCTCAAAAAAATTTTACAGACGCGACGCGCAGTCCACACAAATATTTTACCTTTTTCCATAAAATATGAGCTGCATATTTGAAATTATTTATCAATTTTAAATAATATATTCTACTGCTGTATTTATGTAGATTCAACCCATAATATTAATTTTCATATATATTAACTAGATAATTATTATCGACTGATATATTTAAAAGACAAAAATTAGTTTTAAATGAACTTGATGGGCAACATAAGAATTCGGTGTTTATTAATATTCGTGCTATTTAATGCGGAATTTTCCACACTGTTGCTACCAGGTCGGCTCAGACAGTAATTCAAAATAGGTTGAAGATGAAAAGTTATTATTTGAAACCAAAAATAAATACAAGCTAACTCGGAACAACCTGATGTTACGGAATTGTTAAAATTACCGCAACAAAGGCAGAATATTTACGAATGTAGGCAAATCTAGACGTGTACGGCATCGTTAGAGCCTTTAGGTCTTTCCAATGATTTATCGGTGGCTTTCTAAAGGTAAGGGCGGCATGGTATTTGTCATTTTATGCATTTTATTATTTTATGTCCCCGAGAGTATACGGGACTACGTTTCGCCGGAACATCTATTGTAATAAATATTTAAGCAATACCGGTAGGTATTGGTATTTAATATCCGACGGCGGATTAAGGATAATCGATACCTAAGCGCAACTATGAAAAATGGAAATGTAAAAATTTTTCCAGGAAAGATGTCATTCAATGACTGGAAGAACATGATAATTGTTTGTTGAAACAATATCAGTAACGCAATTTGGTAGCTTTGAAGCAATTATAATTAATTTCCGATTAGAACAACTACGACAACGAATTCAACAATAATTGTTTGGGCGGTACAACGGCCGGTCGTATATGCGTCTCAACAATTAGATTAACTGTAGGTTAATTAAGCAGATAGTGTAGTTACCTCGGCTTCTTCCTTCCTCTGGGAGGCATACATAATTCGGTTTGTGCCTCATATATCTCTGCCGCGGAGTGTGTAATTGGATAATCTTAATTTACCGAAAGGCAAAGACGGAAAATTCGTCGGAAGTTTGAATTTCATACCCCCAAAACTTAAGTTATTAGAAGAAGGATAGTGGGTCGTAATTTTATCGGTCCCATTTTGCCTTGCAAGGAAGCGTCACAAATTCCTTGTCTAATGTGCTTTCGGACGACTTATGATCCTGTAGTGGCAGGTGAGAGCATATAAGCTGCTAAGTTCGGGAAAATTGTAATTCCAAATTGATGGAACGTCAAATTTGCCGATCTTCATTACTTTATTACTATGACGAGGCTAGAACGCTTCAAAGGAAATCTCGCTGGTATTATAAATTCGAGGGAAGTAGTAAACAGTTTTCAACTAAAGATAAATTTAACGTCAGTAAGTAGTACCACACAAAATTATATAGACGTATCAATCTATTATTTTTTAACTCTTATCACCTGCAAACATTGCCAATGAACTTGTAAGGTTCAGGCAAAGATATATGTACGTAAGCATCTTTGGTTCAGGCATCATGGTAACGCACTGAGATGCCGCTGCATTGAAACGCTATCTCAATACTTTAGCGTCAATTCAATAATTGCAACAAAGTTTTCCTCTGTCAAAGCGCCTTAATGAATTTAGTTGATACCTCATGAGTTCTGATTTCCCTCGTTTATTACTAAATTTCTTTGTTTAAACTATCTTCATCGCTTGCTAATCAATCCAATTCGGTTTTCAACTGCTTATCTACGTTACACTTGCTCTTTACATCGGTTACTCCTCTTACTAGAGATTATACTAGATGTTGCAGCAGAATGATTACGTCACAAATGATGCACCGATGGTGGTGAGCCTGTGATGCTCGCAAGGGCCAGCACCTGATTTAGTTAAATTTGATTCGACAATGGTTTTAAAAATTTAATTTTAATTGTTCCAAAATTAAATAAGGTCTCGAATTAAAAGCAGGGAAAAAGTTCAAATAAAATAATAATTTTATTTTATTAAACAGGAATTAAAAACAAATTGAAGTCTTACTTTCAGGAAGTAATGACAGAATCGCGAAAAAGAGTTAATCATTTTGCCCAATAAAAGTATACGAAAAGCAACTAGTACAGCTTGATTAAAAATAAAAAGTACCATTTAAATATATTTCAATAAACGGCATGGTCTTTAATTTCACAAAATTCGAGAACCAATTTAAATCGGGGTTGACCTATACTTTTGTTTTTGACTGCAGTATAACGTGAAACTAGATGAACTAACTAGAAAGGGTATCATCCGCTGTCGAACGTTCTCACGCAGGTTCCCCCAACTATATTCTGGCCGGGGGGGCGTTTCTAATAAGAAAGATTTTCAAACCCAGCCAATTGAAACGGAAAACAAAGGTCATGACCTCAAAAATTCAATTACCGCTTAGAACTTAGAAACTATGTGTGAGCTAATTTCTGTGACGAACCTATGTTTGGATTGTAAAATTTTGAACACTTGGGGGATTGGAATTTACAAAACCAGTTAAAATTCGAATAGCTTGTCGAAAATTGCGTCATACCACCTTGCACGTGATTTTCTTGCCGCAGGTGTGTAGATTCCGGATTTTTCTGGGAACAAACAAGTTGAAAAACTTGCTATAAAAACGAGAACTTATCGGGGAAAAAGATAGTCTCAACAGAATATTCCCTTGCAGCTAGTCGTAATGTCCAAGTGGGATTCGGGAAATTGATAGTCTGACCAGAAACTTCACTTGCAGTACGTCGTAATGTCCATTAGAGACTCGGAACAGTCTGTACTGTCTCAGTAATGACCAAACCGAAAATAGTGTCTCACAGTTTAGAGACTCGTGGAAGTAACTAAGTAATTAAGCAAATTCATGTAGTCGCGTCGGTTCGAAAAATATCGTAAAGAAACGCTGTTTAAAATTCGTCACGCAACAAAGAAGCAGGTGGTCAATAACAGCAATTAAGGCTACAGAAGCAGGTTCCGGTATAACTTTAAGTCATAGACAGTAAGTGTAATTTTAAGATCATAATGCTCAGGGTGCCTGTATATTTGGTAACATTGTCTTGTATGTACTCGAGGTGAAGCAAAGGCCGAAAATACAGTAAGTAAGTGAATAGTGTAAATCGCCCTTCATTATAACAAGCCGTAAAATCTGTCTTCCATCTCTACCAGTGTTACCGCATACGATTTTACCAATGTACTTACAAATATCCCGAAAATGTACTAAATTGTACTAAACAGTTTTTTTAACACGCGTCTAGCCATAGGGGTCAAATTTTCGATACGATACCGTGCATGACCAATTGCGAAACAAGAATAATAGGCATTATTATGGCTTTGCATGGCCCTTCGCTCGCTACGGGGGCGCAATCAACAAGAACTAACCAAAACTAACTTAACGCTAACCCAAAATTAAGAAAAAAAGTAAATTGATAAAAAACCAACATAATTTAAAAAAGGTAAACAAAACATCTGTCGCGACCGACGGGAATCGAACCCGCAGCGCAGAAATGACAGGCAAACACTCGGCCTACTACACCACCGAGGCGTTGAAGGAGTTTCGCTAGAACGTAAAGACATGGATAATTCCGATATTTCGGTCATATTACGCATGCACGGTATCGCATCGAAAATTTGACCCCTTATGGCTACACCCTTTTGTTTTTTTATCGCCAATTAAAAGCTGTAAGCTCGCTTTCGTTGGCAAAGTGTATTTTGTAGGCTAATTAATTGTATAGAAATAAAACTTACAGATCCTTTATAATTACGAATACATATATTTTTAAAACCATAAACAAGAAAAAATCTAACCTTAAACAAAACAAAATTCTTAACAAAATAAATATCTGAAACACAAGAGGCAAGGTAAATAAACGCCAACTGCTAACAGCAACAGCTAAGCTAACTGAAAATAAAATATGTTTAAAGCAGACGCTCGGGGTTTTTGTCTGTCATTTCTGGCTGCGGGTTCGATTCCCTTCGGTCGGGAGATGTTTTGTCTACCTTTTTTAAGGTTATGTTTGTTTTTCATTAATTTACTTTTTTTTTCTTAATTTTGGGTTAGCCTTGGGTTATTTTTGGTTAGTTCTTTTTGATTGCGCCCCCGTCCGTAGCGAGCGGAGGGTCATGCAAAGCCATAATAATACTTATTATTCTTGTTTCACCATTGCGCATATACGGTATCGCATCGAAAATTTGCCTCTATTGCTAGACGCTTGTGATTTCTGCGGCAGCGGCCGGCAGGGAACTACCAGAGATCCGTGTGACGGCGGCAGAAGAGTTTAAAGTTAAAGGTTCCTGTAAAGATTCCTATTGCTTCTTCATTCAAACAAGGCCAGCGTAACTTTCAGCGGTTATCTATACTAGATGGTCCTGCTGCATGAAAGAAATTCAATTTTTGAGCCCTCGTGTGAAATGTACTAAATTTGACCAATATCCCTATAAAATGTACTATTGTACTTACACGTAAAAATGTACTAAATTTAGTACAAATGTACTAAAACGGCAGTGTTGCCAATTAGCGTGTAACTACACGCTTTGTGTGCGTTTTGATTGCCTTGCGTGCATTTTTCGAACACTCTCAAAAAGCGTGTATTTTGTGTGTAATTTCACAAAAAGCGTATATTTTGCGTGTAATTTTGTAATTTGAAAAACCCTTTTATCTTTTTACGGCTTTCCAAGTCATTTCTTTACCGAAATACCCTTGCCATCTATTGTATTAAAAATAAATAGGACTAGACGTGCTTTCCTCTCCTGATTTACAAATTCAACGACATCTGTCGGGCTATGACCTACTATACGGCACATCAGTTTGCAGTTTTAGTTTTCCTTCAAGGCTTTGCTTTTATCTATTTTCTATTAGGTAGGTGTTCAGTGTTACCAGGTCTACTATTTTTATACTAGATCTACTATTTTTGACCTTTGGCTACTATTCTACTATCTTAAAGGTAAATTCTACTATTATTTAGAGAAAAACAGAATACTTGATTAAATATCCTAAAACTACAAGAAAAAATTAAAAAGTGAAACAGAAATCTTAAAATTTTAACATAACATCTTAATTATTTTTGTGCAGTGGAATTACGATGCTATTTTTAAGCAGTTTTAAAAGATGGCACCACCACCACAAGTTCTATATATACATATAAGGGATTCACCGGCTCGTTCTTTGAATGGTTTAAACGTCATTAGCATTTTACTCACGACCACGACTTGTCACTTGTGTGTCTGTGTCGGCGTGTTTACTCAAAACCGACTGAATAACAGGTGTTATTAGTTTACTGTTAGTGGTTAGTGGTATTAGTTCTGCTTTACTTCAGTTTTACCATGAATAGGTATGTTTTTTTTAAAGCTAGACAGTGAATTTGTAATCTACTATTTTTTAAATCAATCTACACTCTGGCAACACTGTAGGTGTTAGCACTGTCACCACCTAAACTTGATGGGCATGGGACTCCCCATGGAATTTTGATACTTTGTTCACTGTGTGCATAGTATTATTTGTTGTTTGTTCGTTTTTGTTTTACTTATTCCTTTCGTTGTGCTATGCATTGTGCGGCTTAAATTAGTGTTATTTGTTATTTGAGAACTAGATTAGTGTTATTTGTTATTTGAGAACTAGATCCTTGTAGCAATTTTTGGTAGCCTAAACATGAGTTAACGAAAAAAGTAATAAATAGATTCTTTTTCCTTTGAAAATAGCGTAATAGCATCGACCAATCGATGGTAATAGAAAGTACACGATTGTAACAGATCTATTACTATTGTAATAGGGAATAGGGGTGGCAACACTAGTCACCACGACTGTCACGTGGCAGTTGTGACAGCACAAAACTTCCCTTGTCAAAGCAAAATACAAACCCAAGTGTTACATCTGACCGCGTGACACCACACGTCATCCTCTCACCTCTGTCTTGTGTCACATTTTTATTTTTTGGTTAAGCCGGGCGCAGATACTTTATTCTTAATCATCCACCCGCCTGACAAGCCCTGGACTTGCGCGCGCATCACAAACACATTTCTGACAAACATGTCTTTACGGTCGAGGAAATTGCTGTCAGCGCGTCTCGTGGTGCAGTGGTTAGATTCTGTGCTTGTAAAGCGTTCGCCTTTTTTTTTAAATTTTTTAAGGTTATGTTTGTTTCTTATTTTAAATTTGGGTTAGTTCTATTTGGCTGCGCCCCAGAGCGAGCGAGGCGAGATGAGGGCATTGCATGAAGTGAAAAAATTTCGCGCGCAAGCCCAAGTCTCGTCAGCCGGAAGGACTTGTGTAGATGGTTAAGAGTAAAATGTGTGCGAACCGAGCCTGTTGGTTGATCCGCTCGCTCCGGGGGTGCAAGCAGACAAAAATAACCCAAACTAACCAAAAATTCAGATCGGCAACACTGTAAAACGGTAACGCTGATCTCTACTGAAGAAGATAACCTAATACTCCGTTTTACAATGATTTCTGAACTTGTACAGGTTAGAATTCATATGAGCTATCGTCATAAAAACTCCCCTTGGAATATATTCTTTAGAAGAGATATAATGGAACGCGAACGCGAGATCTGTGATAAAGTCAGGCTGCTGCAACCTAAGACTAATTTTATCTAATGCTGCAACACATGCAGTATCTAGACACAACCTAAAATAAAAAAAAAAGAATTGGTGTTTGCTTAAGACCGCACGACATCAGTGAAAACTTCAAGAGAGAGATATTATAAACTAAATAAGATTGAAAAAGTTTTTGCTTGAAAGAAGGTGTCGGGCATCGAACCCGATACCATTTGCACGTGAGGCGAAGTTTAAACTTCAAAATGAAATTTTCTGGAGTAAGAGTAATCTTCCACTTAAGAGACAAGTGCAAGGCAGAGAGTCAAGGAAAACCAAATCATATTAAGAAGCGAATAGCGGTGGAGCTCGCATTGCGATATATCTAATTAATAGCTGTTACTGTCCTAATCGAACATAATGAGAAAACTGTTAGTAGCTGGAAGGATTCAGCTAACTTAGTCACGTATGGAACATTATTACCAGGAAATTTGCAATTGCGCAATCCGCAATGTTCATGAGACTAGAAGACCTCTCAACGTTCGAGTTAACCCATTAATGGCCACCGTAGGATTTATCATACGCAAAACACAACTGAGATTGAGCTTAGGTTAAATTTATGTTGATGCACGTGCAGTTACGTTGTGCTCACATATGAACTAAAATAGTATATAAAAAGTGTTAAAATTATTCAAACTAAGTATACGTGTTATTTACTAGATCCTAGGAAAATTTAACATTGGAGGTGATCAGTTTGTTCTCAAAAATGAGTAACAGGTAAGTTTTAGGTTACGTACACCAGTATTCTTTTAGATATTACAACTTATTATTGTAGAATTTATTCATTTGGGATAGTAGGTGTTAGTTGCCGTCCATAGTGTTATTATAAATATTTTTTTCCTTTTACTACATGACTTTAGATGTATCGTATGATATATCATACGCTGGGCTAAAGCCAGTAAATATGAGAAATAATTAGTAAGTTTTCATATATATTGGATTTAGCCCAGTCTATATATGATAGGTAGTTTTACATAATACTGTCATATGTTTTTGATTATCTGGTTGGTGTATAGATTTTTTTTTCAGAAGAAAATTATATGATCCCGAAAACCCACGATACATTGAATAGCTATTGACGTATTTGGACAGTTTAGAATCTGATGAGGAATGACACGACCAGTTTCAAGAAGCAGAATCCCTGGAAGTTGACAACGACGATCAAGATAGTGACCAAGATGATACACCTAGCGACGACGAGATTGCCCCAAGTATTGGCGACCTTGGAAAAGGATTACTTGTACAAAAAGTTAAACTTTTTTCGATCAAAAGAGAAAGGGAAAAACTTCCGTCGGTATGTCAGTCTCTTTCTCTGGATGAAAACACTATAAATGACGAAAGCTGGGATGGTAGCGATAACGAGACCTTAGCAACCAAGCAAAAAAGTCTGAAAAAGACTGAAGCTTACAAAACCAAGAGGAAGTACAAATAAAAAAGCCAACTCATTCAAATGGGAAGAAATAAATCTGAATATACGGAACGAAAAAATTGAATTAATTGAAAAAGAGAAAATGTTTTTAGCGACGACCTATTAGCTACCATTTGTATTGAGACGAAGAGGTATGCAATTCAAAAAGGCTATCATAATTTCTCAGTTTCTTCTGATGATGTATACAAATATTTGGCCATTGTCCTCTTATCTGGATATAGTCCAGTCCCCTCTAGGCGATGCTATTGGACCTAATACCAACAAGGCTCTAATCACAAATGCACTATCCAGAAATAAATTTGGTGTTTGTGTACCTTTGACGGCTACCGTGTAAAATTTGATGTATATACAGGCACTGGAGATTAAATTGAGGGCAATACCTTCCATGTTTTCGTCAATATCACCAACAATATATTTTTTTGTATCAGATACATAGTTAGTTACCTTTGATCTCTTTTAAACTTTTGGAAAAAAAATAAAAATATGTGTTCTTATTTAATTGCATATCGCCCAGCGTATGATATATCATACGTCAAAAAAATAACATTCAAATAACTTTTTTCCCATAAATAATATTTTTCCATGAAATTATACGTTAACAGTATTAACATTTAAAAAAATTAGCCGAAAAGTAAGAAAAAAATAATTCTGGGCATTAAAGGGTTAAATAACCTCCAAGAGATAAGAAATATTGAAATTTGGCAGCATATTTGGGTTAGTAATCACGACATAACGACGATCTTTGAGGAAAGTTTTCCATGAGGAAGACTACTGGATAAAATTTAATTTAAAGCGACATAATAAAAATAAAAAATACCTATTTCATTTCCGGCCCCCGTCAAATGTATAGACACGCTTGGATTTATCGTGAAAAGGAACATATGACCTACCTGGGAAATGCATTTCGTAACAAAAACTTAATAGACTTCATATTTCGGCGGGTATGTACCGTATGTAGCGAGAAAAGAATGAAACGTAGGCGAGATTAAGGAGGGATAAAACTGGATAGTATCTCCACAAAGTGTGAATAACGGAGGTTTATGCGAGAGATGAAATATATATTACTGAATCCGTTTTAGTTTTCGACTGAATCTTGACATAGTATTACTCTAAGTCAAGGTTTTGTCCAGACCTTGCACGCCTGCCAGGGGCGACGTGATCATTCGCAAAACTATTGTCTCCTTACTTCTTGATCATCTCGGATCTTCCCCACTATACTTCATTTTGCACTTAGGACCAGTTTGACTATTGTATTTGTTACTTGTGACTTGTTGTTGCATGCTAATCTATCACTTGTAACCTTTTAAATTTCGTATATTTAAACTTAACTTAAATTTGGTTTATATTTCGCATATTTGTTATGTTTTCATTGCCGAATAATATATTTAATCAAATTTCGACATCACGGTCACACAGACAAGTGATATCCCTATCTTTCAGTTGTACCGCTGAATGCAGTAAATTTCCAGCCTGGTACCTGCTTAATGTTTTCAACACGAAACCATTGTCTTTTTCCCTGTATAAACAAAGACGAAACCGTGATTCTAGCGACACGCGTTGGTACTATTTCGTCGTCTAATTGTACTAAAATCATTGTTACAATTTATTAATTATTCTCGATTATGGTTCGCATAGATGTTGGCCTGTTTGGTTAGGATCATCTATTGCTTCTTTTCTTGTTTGGTCTCGAAATACGTGTTTAAATGTGCAAAATTTGACGCATCCTAGTGCTGGTTTAGTACTAGCGAGTTTAGTACGCTTTTAAAGGGACATATGGTCGAGGTGTATGGGCCACGGCCATGTCGCTTTTCTACGGTCGTTGGGTAGAACCGGTCGATAGCTCGTATCTGGAATTTTAAGACCATCTTGATGAGCTAAGGCTATACAAATAGGTTCTTGTTTATCTTATCTTTATTTGCCTGTCTGTATTTTTGATGAATTAGTAGCAAGAAACCTAATTTCTTCATTGAAGGATTTTTATCTGCCAGACTGGGAAAGTCACATAGAATGGAGGTTATAAATTCCTATAAAACCCTCGTTAGAACCCCTTGACTTGAGATAAATTTTTAACAGTATTTAAAGAATGTATTCATGAATTTAATATTCCTAAAAAAAACTTATAGTTTCTCTTAAAATAGTCTATAATGGCTAAATATCATTAAATTATGTTATCTTATAGTTGCAATATGGTTTTAATATATCTAATTAAACTTAAAATGTTATCTCTAATCTAACAATTTATAAATTAGATTTTTTTCCATTAAGTAATCTCTCTGATTTGACGACTTTAATCAAACTTCTATCTAAAACATCGTTTTTAAAGTTTTAGTTAAACTATAAATATCTTTTAGGAATAACCTACTGATTATTTTCATAATTTTGCTATTCGTACTGTACTGGGCTTCGTTACATTGTTCAAAATACCTGTGTAGCCACATTTTGTGTCACTTCATCAAATTTAATTCTAAATTATTAAAGGGGTTACTCTTTATAAAATGATATTCTTATTTTGGGGGTTATCAATGTCTTATATTATTATATTATATATGTTTGATATTATTCCAAGATTAAATTAAATGGTTAGTTTGGGTTAGTTAGATTTAATAAAGCTTTATCTTGCTGACTGGGGATTCTGCCAATGAACTTTTCTTTCGCTTAAATAATTAAGCTCAAGTAATTATTGATAATTAACTGGAGGATTTGTATTGAACTGCTGCGCTGGCCATAGATACAAGCAATGAAGTGCGTATATCTCTTTCTATTAGACTGCAAACATTAAACTTCATATTTTCTTATGCTCTACGCTGACCTTGGTATCTTAGCTGAGATGTTCCTATGAGTATGTTGCGTTGCAGAGCATCGAAAACATTTTGCCCATGTCTATATATGCCGACCTATCCTGATATTGATAATTTAACTTGGTAGTTCCTTTGAGACATGCTGATCTAGTGGTTCTCAGGTATCTGCCTTTATGGCACTGGAAATATTCCATTTTATGTCTATATTTAGAGCTATGTCTTCGTCGATTTGCGCCGTCATTATTAAGAGTTGTTACCCACGCCCTAGCTCAAGTATGTGAATTAAGCTTCGTCACTTTTCTCGAAGCTGAAATTATTCATCTCGACTGCTGAGCTATTCCCTGGATTTCTTGAAGTAGCTAGGGTGTGTGTTTGATGTTGTTACTCGTAGATATCCGACGAGCTGTCTTTTCTTCGATTTTTGCCGCCATTATTTAGAAGCCTGACCTACCCATCGGTTCAAGTATGTGAGTTAAGCTTCGTCACTTTTCTTGAAGCTGAAATTATCCATCTCGACTGCTAGCCTTAGATTAGATGAAGTGTGTGTTTGCTGTTATTACTTGTATATATCCCACGAACTATGTCTTCGTCGATTTGCGCCGCCATTATTTAGAGTTCTGACTTACATCCCGGTGAATTAAGCTTCGTCACTTTTTTCGAAGTTGTAATTAATTATGCATCTCTACTGCTAGCCTTGTATTTCATTAAATAGTTGGAGTGTGTTGTTGATGTTCTTAGTTGCACTTGTAGACATCCTACGAGCCATGTCTTCGTTGATTTGCATCGCCTTTATTGAGAGTCCTAACCCACGCGCCGGCGCCGGTTCAAGTCTGTGAATTAAGCTTCGTCGCTCTTCTCGATGCTAACATTATTCATCTTGACTGCTACTCCTTGGGGTCTCTTGAAACAGTTGGAGTGTATGTTTGGTGCTGTTACTTGTAGGCATCCCAGGGGCTATGTCTTCGCCGATTTGTGCCGTCGTTATTTAGAGGTCTGACCCACGCACCGGTTCAAGTATTAAAATTAGGCTTGCTAGCCCTGAATTTCTTAAAATAGTTGGAGTGTGTGTTTGATGTTGTTACTTGTAGACATCCCACGAACAATGTCTTCGTCGATTTGCGTCACCTTTACTTAGAGGTCTGACCCACACACCGGTTCAAATATGAGAATTAGCTTCATCACTTTTCTCGAAAAACAGTTGGAGTAGGTGTGTTTAATGTGGCTACTTGTAGACATCTTAGGAGCTAAGTCTTCGCCGATTTGTACCGCCTTTAATTTGAGTTCTGATCAACGCACCGGTTAAGTATGCGAGTTAAGCTTCGTCACTTTTCTCGAAGCTGAAATTATTCATCTCAATTGCTACTTCTTGGAATTCTTAAAACTGTTGGGGGATGTGTTTGATGCTGTTACTTATTGACATCCCAGAAGCTATATGTCTTCGCCGATTTGCATCGCCTTTATTTATAAGTCTTACTCAGGCATCGGTTCAAGTATGAGAATTAAGTTCCGGCACTTTTCTCGAAGCTAATGAATAGTTATTCATTTCGACTGCTACTCCTTGGATTTTTTTTAAACAGCTGGGTTGAGTATTTGATGTTGTTACTTGTAGATATCCCAGGAGCTATGTCTTTGTTGAATTGTGCCGCTATTATTTTGTGTTCTGACCCACGCACTGGTTTAAGTATGTTAAGCTTGGCAGGGACGTAGCTAGGCGTTCCTCTTGGGCGGGGGTTTAGCAAACATTTTTTTAAGTCATAGGAGGGGGGGGGGGGTTTAAACCCCCCCTAAAGTCCCCCTTATCTGCGGTGCTGAAGATTGGTCACTCTTTTCCAAGCTGACGGTTTTCAAGTCGTATTTTAGGTTAGTGTTTTTAATTCCACCCACATAGATATCAATGGATAATTTGAATTGTATATACTTCTACTGGAACTATTGGTACTGTTGCAATTTCCGATCCTCTGAAAACTACAGTTAGGTGAGTGGTATTTTCTACCTACATCATTCCATCCATTCGCTGACACACATTTGAAGCCGTCATTTTCTTTTTGTTATTGCAATACTGGATCTTTCCGTTGTATCCCAAGTTAGCTGATCCTTTCGGTTTCAATCGTCGATGGAGAAATATCCAGAACTAGACAAATATAAATTGCCCTTCTTATATTTACACATAAATGCTTCTTGTTTAAGAGACCATAACCAAGAAAAAGAGGCGCGTATTAGGGCGAGAATATATGTGGCAAATTGTTAGGCTACAACGGAAGCAAGAATTAATATATCTCTTAGTCGTGTTAAAAACTGCTTGGAAAATACCATTTAAAATTGAAAAAGAGACCCTAGTATTGGTCTTCAGGTACTTGGAGCAGTGCTTTTCATAACATGACTAGTTTGGGGCTCATCAGATTAAGACATGACGGACGATTGTAATAAGTAACTGCGAGTGAGATATTATTAGCATTGATGATGGAGAGTAATTTTTTACATCCTATTTATGTCGGTAATGAATTCTCGTGGTACAATATACTGACTCTGGAAGCTTTAAATCAGGAAGGACAAGAAAATGTTTTTTAGCTTTGTTGGGGAATTATTATTATGTTCTCCGTTGGCAATCTAATTTCTCATAAAACTAGCCATCAACCACAAAAAAGTGAAATGCCAGCGTAATTACAGTTGTAAAAGCTATACCCTAATGCGTTTTCACTGTAATATTTATGTTAATATTCAGCGTTAACGATCCATGTTTAGGATTGTATTCTTCGTGATTCGGCGGTAAGCTTAATTGTCTCTGTGGAATTAAGTGAAAACGACGACAGTGGCCGATTATAAAGTATTTATATTCATTTTACGCAAGGGATTTTACATCAAATCAAGTTTTGTAGGCCTTGTTTGCAGGGCATAAATTTCTATGAATTAGCCGGTATGTTAAAAATGAATTAGTTTAAAGAAAGTTACACTGAAAGTTAATATAGTATTATACATAAATACTCTGAACGCCTAAGTAAAACATAATTTTAATCATTCTTAGTTTTCAACAAAACGTATTTACAGACTCCCTAACATTTTGTACAACGCTTTATCAAAAGAGTCTGACTGTTCTTATGTCCTGAAGCCAGAGCGAATAATACAGCCGACAGTTCGGATCCATTATAATAATTTCGGTTCTCTATGGGAGTGCTTTTCGCCTGAGTTGTGCTATTTTAACTTCCATTTTCCATTATAAATGGAGCATAGCGCGGAGCCTGTCATACTATTGCCAATGCATGGCTTATGTTATCGTCGAGGCGAAATTAAAAATGCTTCCGGCTCAGAGGAATCTGAAAAAATCGAATAACAGTAGAAATGCATTATCCAATGAATTTTCGATGAGTTTTAATATATTGTAACAAGCAAATTTTGGAGAGGCGACGTGCGACTTTCAAATAGGCGAGGACGTGACAACCCTGGAAAACGAAGCAGTAGAATCGAATCGGTGTTATATAATACGGAGTATATAGATAGATTAGAAATAAGGCGTAGATATAGTTATTGTACGATAGCAGAGTCGACTCATGGCGTTATGTAATTATGATAACTGTACTGGCGAAGGTGTATTGGCGAAATAAAATGTGTTTCTAAAAATTAATCGTTTACAGATCAGAAGTCGGGATAACCTACGTATTGTGTTATTTGTTGTGGAGAACGGTCAAATACGCGATTTCGGCGAGTTAAATCGCAGTGGCATCTTCTTCTTTTTGTGTGTGTGGCGATATCACAAAAACTCATAACAAAAGGCGGGCGTTTGTTGCTATCCTTGACAGTGGATTGACATTTGGCGATTTTTCAGATATTGACGATAATAATAAACAAGTGTGTGCTAAGCTAATTAATTAGTGATTATTGTAAAAATTGTGGCGTATTTTAACTGTGTTTATTGGCATTGGTGTTTAAAAGGCGTTTTTCAAGTGCTTTCCTATGGAGGAAGGAAGAAGTGACGAGTTAGAGCTCGATTACGAGTTGGAATTGAGCGACGGTGACCACGGCGAAGGCGATTCGGCGATGGAAGACGAAACAGTCTCCATGGTACATAAGCTGTTGAAAGGCGGTTTGGCAACTAGTATCCAGCAGATTGTGGCGGCCGAAATGGCAAGGGCGGCGAAGCAAAAGGCGGCCGAAATGGTAAAGGCGACGAAACAAAGGGCGACCGTTGATACTGGCGGTATCAAGGGCATCAGAAAAGGCGATAAATCAGGTGAGAGCGCTCCACAGGCGGTAGTAGAGCATGCTTGTAGCGATAAGGCGGACTCCGCTTGCAGTTTGGGCTGTATGGGGTCAAGGGCAAGGGCAGGCGGCGACATTCTTGACCCTTTCGATCCTGACAGTCGGGACTGTAACGTAGTCAGGTGGCTAAAAAAAATTGATCAGTTGGGCGATATCCATGGCTGGTCGAACTATGAGAGGGCGTATTTTATGCAGGCGAAATTGCAAGGCGCAGCAAGGGGCTGGTTTAATCGGCTCGATAAGTATGACCTCTCATGGGAAGACTGGAAGGCGTCTCTTGAAAAGGCGTTTCCTAGAGTACATGATTTCGCTCAGGTTCTCAAGGAGATGATAGCGAGGGTTAAATTGGACGGCGAAACCATGACCCATTATTATCATGATAAAATGGCGTTGATCGAAAGGTGTGGGCTTTCAGGCACAAAGGCGCTTTCGTGTCTGATTGATGGTCTACCTCTCGATCTACAGGCGAATGCGAGGGCATTTGGTTACTCTTCCCCTAGCGACTTGTATACTGGCTTTCTGTCCTCTTTTGACAGATATCGGCGTCCATCAACCGATATTGTGGAATTGGAGGGGCAAGGAAGTCCAGGATCATGTGCAGGCGAAGGCGACGAAGACTTTGCGGTCTTCTGAGGCGATTCTCAAATTGAGAGAGGCGTTTGGCGAATTTTGGGTATCCAAGGCGTACTATTTCCAACTGCTGGCGCGGGCTGGCGTTTACGAGCAAGGCGTTTGCTGACTTTTTGGCGAGGCGAGGTGTAAAACACCGAGGGCGAAAGGTTAGGTTGAAAGGTGCATGCAAGTGAGTCTGACTGGCGAGGTGCAAAGGGCGAATGGTCAGGTTGAAAGGTGCATGCAAGTGAGTTTAACTGGCGAGGTGCAAATGGCGAATACTCTGTTGGCGAAAGGCGAGAGCTATGGCGATTTAAGGTCCAAACTTCTTATTGAGATAGCAAAAGGCGAGTGAAAATCTGACAAAGGCGTAATACAAAGGTGACTGATAAAAGGCGTAAGGTTGCAACCGCAGGCGAAACCCTTAGTGTAGGCGATTTGGTGTTATGGCGAATGCACAGATCGATAAGATCTGGTTGATTTACTGGTGAGTTAAATTAATGAGGGCATTAATTGTTGCAGGATGGCCGAATGTAACAAGCAAATTTTGGAGAGGCGACGTGCGACGCTCAAATAGGCGAGGACGTGACAACCCTGGAAAACGAAGCAGTAGAATCGAATCGGTGTTATATAATACGGAGTATATAGATAGATTAGAAATAAGGCGTAGATATAGTTATTGTACGATAGCAGAGTCGACTCATGGCGTTATGTAATTATGATAACTGTACTGGCGAAGGTGTATTGGCGAAATAAAATGTGTTTCTAAAAATTAAGTGTTTACAATATATTTTCCATCGCTTGTCTTCCGATATGATTACATTGTAGTTTCTGAATCACCATACCCATCGATACGTTTTTAAAGCATAAAATTTTTTATCTTCAACCCGAGCCTGCTATCGCACCTCGATGCTTCCTCATTCTGTTTTACGTATCCTTCGAATACGTTCAAAAATCGTGTTTTGTTTTGTGTTTGTGAAATAAAATGACGAAAAGAAGGGAAAATATATTGTCCAGTTCCTCAAGTAAGTGTTAATAAATTGTCTATAGAGAACTAGTCCGATGGCCTAATATTTACGAACAATAAATGGTCGTTGATTAGTTGTTTTGTGGTTCGTTTATGCTTGTTTAGGTTAATCAATTTCCAATATAGTAGGCCGAGGGCCAAATATCTACGTACAATGATACAATGTACAGTTGATAAGTTGTATTGAGGTTTGTGTAAGATTAGGTTTTGTTAAAAAATAATATATATAATACAAATGTTTGTGGCTAAATTAAGAGACTGCTATCTGGGCGGTTTGTTGTCACAAAAAAAAACATAAAAAAAACAAGTATAATATCGGGTTTCACGAAAACCAAAAAACTGAGTAGTGCAAAAAGTAGTAGGCCCCAGGGCCAGATTAGCTACGGTATAGAGAGGTAAAAGAAGTAGTCTGTACCGAGTACGTGAAATGTAAAGTTTAGACATGAGATTAAAAATAAAATAGCTGGATTTCATTTAGTAGAACATATCAATTTTTATTTTCGGTCTTTCATTTGATACTAATTACAGCTAGACTATTTTAACTAATTAGAATAATTAAAAAACCTTGCATAGCAGCCGAGGGCTTATTAAATTCATATTCATGCAGTTTTTCAGTAAGACACAATACGTTGACCTAACCAAGAGAAATAGAAATTAAAATACATAGGCCGAGGGCCTTGTAATTTGCGTACGAATAGCACTCGATCAATTTTTCTTTTCTTGCGGAGGGCAATAGAAAAAGAATACCGAGGCCGAGGGCTTCGCAATACAAAAAATTGTTATTATTATTCTTATTATAAATTATTAATTAGTTAAGCTTATGGTCGAGGACCTAAATATTTGACTTCTCCACAAACAGTTGGTTAGATTGAATTAGATAGTGCATAGGCCGAGGGCCCTATAATCTGCATACAAATAGCACTCAATAGAAAAATTCTTGCCGAGGGCATAGAAAAAGAATAGGTTTAGGTCGAAAACTTCGCAATACAAAAAAAAATATATATTTAATATCATTTTTATTATAAATTATTAACTGATTAAGCCTAGGGTCGAGGACCTAACTATTCGGCTCCCCACAAAGAGTTGGCCAGATTGAGTTATATAGTGCGTAGGCCGAGGGCCTTATAATTTGCATATTATACAAAATAGCACTCAATCGAAAAATTCTTGCCGAGGGCATAGAAAAAGAA
>MU182043.1:38282-49107 GCA_016904865.1 Pissodes strobi
TTAATCTTCATACAGGTAAGTAGGTATTCGATTAATCTTTCAATTTTTACTTATCAAATCGCGTTTGCTAACTCAAAACGTCGCATTTTGGCCTCGTTTATGTCACATGAGAAGAAAATCGGCGGTCGAGTTACGTAAAAATGTAGGTACAAGACGAAATACCTGGCCTTTTTTTATGGCAGTAGCACACACACACACTAAAGGGAGATCCTATGGCGCTCGACGAGCGGTGTGTGTGCGAAGATGTTGATTGGCACGGTTCTTCAATAGATGTAGGTTGTAATTAGAGGGAAACAGATGTCCAGGGAGTGAGTTCCACAGTGACGCAGTGCGCCAGACGAACAAGTTCTTATAAAGCGACGTTCTAAGTGTTTCCAGCTGTACGACGAACTGGTGCGCTCCTGCCGTCTGTCTTGACTGTCTGACAAGAGTTGCAAGAGGCGGGATGAGGAGGGTCAAATCCTGGGAACATCTGCATGCCGTGAAAGTATCTGTAAAACAGGGACACTCGGGCACATGTCTGCGGTGTTCCAGACTATCCAGATTCCGGGTCAATTCCGGGTCGCCGAGGAGACGCACAGCTTTCTTCTGAATGGAATCCAGCAGCTTTAGGGTGAGCTTTGGTGCGGCACCCCAATATTCTAAGCACGGTCTTATTTGCGCTTTGAAGCGAAATAGCGCACCAAGCTCCTGGAAGGCTGATTTTGCGATATTAGTAACGAGGTCATGCCAGGACATATTGCTGTTGACCGAGACGAAGGATAAAGGAATGGTCGATTCTGCCATAATGATGTCAGGATTAAATTTCTATCGCTCCAAATTTGAACTTCCTCCAGATCTTGATTAGTCGTTGTAATCTGCTCCTGTCTGCGGTGATAAGTCTCAGTCGCTGGTAGAGGATTTTCTGATCTAAATTGGGAGACAAGGGTACTGTCATCTGCAAAACTGTAAACAGAATTATTCGTTTCGGTCAGCAGGTTAATATAGATGAGGAACAGAGTTGGTGAAAGTATTGCGCTTTGAGGCACGCCCGCGTTAATGGTGAATGTGTCTGAGCTGTGTCCATCAACTGCAACGTGCAGAGATCGGTTTTTAAGGAAATTGGCAAACCAGCTGCAGAGGGGCTGGCAGTCCGAAGGACGGCAGTTTGTTGAACAATCCGCCATGTCAAACTCTGTCAAATGCGTTCCAACTCACCGCTCGAGACTCTCCGCAGTTCTCAATTGCCCTACTCCATATATGAGTGACATATGCCAATATATCTCCTATCGATCTCTTTTTGCGAAAGCCGTATTGGTTATCTCTGATTAATCCGTTATTTTCGAGGTACTTGTGTAGCTGCTGATTAACTACACGTTTCATGACTTTGGAGATTATTGGAAGCAAGACAATTGGGCGATAGTTTGAGGGCGTGGTTTTCTTGTCTTTTTTTTTTGAACAGGTTGCACTCGAGCGACTTTCCATGAAGATGGGTAAATCGCTTTTTGGTAAGACAGAGAAAAAAGCTTCGAAAAAACGGGTGTTTAACACGATGGCAAGTATTCCGTCCGGTGTTGACGCCTTTTGCGTATCTAGTTCTTTAAGGATTTAACGAATATCACGGTGATGAAACTTGACTTCTGCCATGGTAGTATTGTTGTTCGATATGGTGGGGAGAACATTGTCTTCGGGGACGTCTAAGGTAGAGTGCGATGAAAACATTTTGGCGAGCATGTTTGCTTCTTCCTTGGCTGTAGTCGTCGTGATGCCACGTTCGTCTGTCAAAGGTGGGAAAGACGTTTTTGTAAAGTTATTACTTACTGCCTTTGCTACCTACCAGGAGCCACTGGAGCATTGCAATAGTATATTTCATTAAGAGTCTGGAAATAAGGATTTTTCCGTGGACGCGTGATAAATTCTCAAAACGGGAAGTCATGCAAGCACGGAAAATCAATTTCTGAACGTGTAATGAACGATATTTTTTATTATCCTTGTTTGAAAACAATAAGAAAAACAGAAAATATGATATAGAAAAAGACATATGAAAAAAATTAACATTTTTATTTTCATGACAGACATCATATAGAGATGATCCAGATATAAAAAGAACATGTAATTACTATAGTCAGAATACTGAAAATTAACTAATCATCTAACAACTAATAATGTTTTTAATTTGAATTGTTATTATTAATGGTTATGTTTATTGTGCGATTCGTATTATTGTACAGGTTAAGTCCTTTTGAAGTCCCATTTTGTGAAACTGCGGTTATTAAAGCAGACCCCTCGCAAATATTTTGATTATCTCGAATGATTGAAACGATTGTCTTTTGTGAGTGCGAGAAGGGTTAAACAGCTTTCGTGATACTTCAAGTTGTCTTTGTGTGGATTCTTCTATATATCCTTCTGCTACACCAGAAGAACGCCATCCTCCATATCTTTTCAGAGCGAGTAAATCACCGCCTCTTTCGATCAACATGGTTGCTGATGATCGTCTTAGTCCATGCCCGGTGTATTCTTTGTGATTATCGAGTTTTAGGAATTCTGGGAAAATATTTACTTTGCGCACTTATTGGCTACCACAAAAATAAAAATACTGACATATTCTACGTTACTTCGCTTACCATCTCCCATACATTAAATGTTGCGCAAATGTTTCTACTTATCAGAAAAAAATAAACAAAGTTTACAAAATGCACCTTTCTTCACACAACGGTCCAAACAAAATGCAAGCAAAAAGCAAATGCTTCGGGCAGACGTAATAGCGATACAAGAATAAGTAATAGTAGTCTCAAAAAACTTATACCAGCTTCTTTTCTTATAAACCGCGAATATAACTGTTTTCGGTGATATATCACTTTAGCGTCACACGAATTAAAATATCAGAGATATACTAATCGTTAGTGCATACAATTATTTGACAATATATAATATAAAAATTGCGGATCATGCATTTGCTTTTTAAATATTTGTGTTCAATGTTGGTGGTTGGTCTTATTTTTTGTCGCGCCGCGGCAGATTTTGTTGTTCGCGCAAGAACTTGCTAATAGCGTGTACCAACACCAATTTTGAGCCTTCACGCATGCGTACGTGCTAATTCAGATATTTTTCAGTTTCTTTCTTTCATTGGGCAAAGCCTTGGGTTAGTGTTGTTTGGTTGCGCCCTCGAATCGAGCGAAGGGTCATGCGTGAAGTGAAATATTAGTCCAATTGTCGAAAATTTGCTGTAGGTAGACGCTTGTCTAAAAATAAACGATGCGAACTGAAAACGTAAGCAAACATGATTTTACGCGTTATTGCCAATATGTCAACAGTAATATCCCGATAGCGGAGGTGTCTTATCGAAAAGACCGTTGATTTGAAACAAAATTATCGTTTTCCAAAATTTCTATAAGACAAATTTTCGTTTACAATCTGAAAAGATCCCGAGAGCTTTAGCTCGATGGGTCTTTTCATTGAGATAGTGAAGAGACAAGCGCGCGTAGTGCGCTTGTTTGCGCACTTATTTCCTTACTTTGGTTAATTTAGGGTTAGTCTGGGTTAGTTTTGGTTTGTTTGGGTTGGATTCGGTTAGTTTGGGTTAGTCTGTGTTGGGTTTGGTTACTTTGGGTTGCTTTGGGTTAGTATTGGTTAATGTGGGTTAGTTTTGTTTCCTTTGAGACAATGAGCGCTTATTTCCTTACCTTGGTTAATTTAGGGGTAGTTTGGGTTGGTTTTGGTTAATTTGGGTTTGTCTGGGTTGGTTTTGGTTACTTTGAGTTAGTGTTGGTTAGTTTGGGTTAGTTTTGGTTGGTTTTGCTTAGTGTGAGATAGTAAAGAGACAAGCGCACGTAGCACGCTTGTTTGAACGCCTATTTCCTTACTTTGGTTTACTTAGGGTTAGTCTGGGTTAGTTTTGGTTTGGTTTTGGATTTGTCTGGGTTGGTTTTGGTTAGTTTGGGTGAGTGTTGGTTAGTTTGGGTTAGTCTGGGTTGGTTTTGCTTAGTTTCAGATAGTGAAGAGACGAAATCGCGTAGCGCGCTTGTTTGCGCGCTTATTTCCTTACTTTGGTTAATTTAAGGTTAGTCTGGGTTAGTTTTGGTTTGTTTGAGTTTGTTTTGGTTAGTTTGGGTTAGTCTGGGTTGGTTTTGGTTACTTTGGTTTAGTGTTGGTTAGATTGGGTTAGTTTAGGTTAGCTGTGGTTTGGCAAGCTGCTATTCTACTCTTTGAAACAATTGGGATTTTTTTTTCAATATTTGCCGTCAAAAGTGCTGTTCGCAATATGTAACGTGTCACAAAACACTTCTAATACTGTCTAATACACGTTACACAAAAATGGACTGCAAGGGCGTTAGGTAAAAATTTCCCCTTTTCTATGTTATCTACAGGTTAATTTTGTCTGGTTGAGCCCCCGGAGCGTGCGAAGAACGAAATATTAGAACAACACTGGGCTGCTGCCAAATGCGCAGGTCCGAAGGTCGAAAATTTGGTATAGGTAGATGTGAGTGTTACGAAAGTTTCATATTTTTTAGGTTAGAAATGTTACTATTTTTTAATAAAAAATATCCTTCGTCCGCACTTTTTTATAAAGAATCACTCTCTCTAACATAGAAAAAGTTCTTCTTTTTACCAAAAACTTCTTAATTTGTGTGACGCTAAAGTGTTATGGACCCCTGTTTTCTCTTGCATTTTAAAATGATAACATTTCTGGCACGTCAACATGACACTATTTCAGCTTTCAGCATTTCGATTTCTTAAATTATAATCTATCATCTAGTTAGCTTAGCACGGCTCAACCAGCTGTCATTAGACATTATACGCATAGTTGCTGCCAAGCGTAATTCCCGTTCGGTTCTAAAATAAGGTATCTTGTTGGATACATTCAACCAACACTTTATAGATATATGGTGATTCAGAAGTATTTTGTGTTTATTAAAATAATAAATAATAATAATAATTCGCTAGTTTGAGTTATGCAAGACGCTCGTTATTTAAGTACCAAAAGAGAGAGAAACAACTGCGCCCTTGTTTAGTTCATTTGGATTAGTTAAGAGAGTACCACGCGTAGCGCGTTCGTTTGTTAATTTGGGTTAATTATGGTTTTGTGTTAAGCGGGGTTGGTCAAGCGCATAGCGCGCTCGTTTCAAGGCTCTTGTTTGGTTAATTAAAGTTACTTTCGATTATTTTTGCTTAATCTGGGATACCGAAGACAAGCCCGCGTAGCGCGCTTGTCTCTTCTTTATAAAATAGGGTTAGTTTGGGTTAGTCTGGGTTGGTTTTGCTTAGTTTGAGTCAAGAAAGAGACTTTTTAATTTGCTTAATTAGGGTTAGTTTGGGTTAGTTTTGGTTAGTTTGGGTTGGTTTTGCTTAGCTTGGGTTAGTGAAGAGACAAGCGCGCGTAGCGCGCACGCCCGCTTGTCTCTTTACTTTGCTTAATTAGGGTTAGCCTGGATTAGTTTTGGTTAGTTTGGGTTAGTTTTGATTAGTTTGAGTTACTTTGGGTTGGTATTGTTTAGCTTCGGTTAGTAAAGAGACAAGCGTTACTTTGCTTAATTAGGGTTAATCTGGATTAGTTTTGGTTAGTTTGGGTTCATTTGGGTTGGATTTGCTTAGCATGGGGTAGTGAAGAGACAAGCGCGCGCAGCGCGCTTGCGTCTCTCTACTTTGCTTAATTAGGGTTAGTCTGGGTTAGTTTTGGTTAGTTCCCTGTCTCCGAATGCGGAGTGGCTTGAGCAAGCCGCCAGGCGCGTCACCAGGTTGCGGATAGGTGAACGGCCAGTGGCCGCAAGGCTCCTGGTTAGTAGTGGCCATAATGTGAAGGCCGCGGCTTAAAAACCGCGCGTCCGGATCTAAAGTCACTGCCGCGGACAGGCTCCCCCACGGGCTCACATCTTGTGAGACGAACTTGGCAAGTCCGCGGTCGGACCCCGTAGCTGTCTCTGTGCTGTTTCAACTTGTCTGGGCACAGAGTCCACCTCTTCTTTCACCACTCTCTTTCCTATCTAGACCTCTCTTGGTCGACTCTTGCTTCTTCCGGCCCCGACGCTATTAGGCAACGAGGGCTAGGGGTCTCTATCCTCTTAACATTTCCCTTAATTAACAGGTGCGCGACCTTAAACGCAACTTAGATGAAAATGGATAAGAAACAAGGAACTGTACCCCAGGCGGATAGCGGTGACAGCGCAGAATCCTGCACCGACCCTTCGGGGAAGGTCTGCCCCTCGGATTCTGGGGAGGGCAACTTACCATTTTTCGCATCGAAAAGAAGAAACATGGAGACAGACACGATAGCAGACCCGTTCGCAAGAAGGGACTCTATCTCGAGATCCCCCGTTAGTAAAACCTCGATACCCGGCCATGCAACAATCCAGACCATCGAAGACACGGATGACACAAAAGATCTGGGAGAGGAAGAGAATATCATGTGTTGCAGAACTCGAAGAAACGCAGACGAGCTCTCAGGGAATCACCTGAATTCAAGACGTTAAGTGAAATCCAGCCCAGTGGAAACCTGCTAAAGTTGAAAAGCAAAATTACAGAACTATTAAAGTTTGGTCAAGATACTCAGAATGTACACAAAACGGTTAAAAGCTTAACCAGAACAATAAGCTCCCTCGCAGACTGCACGATTGCTGAACACAAGAGGAACACCTTCGAAACAAACCTGGAGATGGACAAGCTGAAACAAACCATATCGGACATAAAGAAGATATACGAAGAAAAAGAAAAAGAAAAGGACGAAATCATAAGCCAACTTAGAAGACAATTAGAATTAGAATCATAAAACAAAAAATGCCAGTGCAAAAGGGTACCAGAGGAGATTATAGAAGATATTAAAGATAAAGAAGTAGGGACTTTTGAAGACATCGAGAAGATACTTAACCTGCCGTGGGCGCCGAACGCTTACAGAATAACTACTGAGGAGGAAAGAGCAAACATGGGTCGAAGACCAAACCAGTTATTCTTATTCTCGGAAGAGGAAAGGGAGCACGAAAAAACTGAAAAGAAAAACAACAAACTGGAACAAGAGATCTTTAATCTCCTCCCGGAACTATGGGAAGATGAGCCAATATTATGCGAAGGCGGATATTACACTACATTAGAAGAAAACTCTACCTACAAAGTGAAAGCCACAAACAAAACAAAATCAAACATAAAGACAGCTTCAATCGTGCTCAAACCAGACAGCGACGAGTTACTACAAAACGTATACAAATTCCTAAAAGAAATAAGAGATATACTTACCGAGGTAGGAGCAGGCGACGCAACCATTATAGCTCCATTATATACAAACGCACAAGTTTTCAGAAAAATGAGCGAGTGCACATTCCACCATATGGACGTCAAACTGACATTAGTGTATCCCATGGGCAGACTCAGAACTAACACCACCAGACAACGTCAAAGGAACGAGGTAATCATCATAGAACAGGCAGAAGGAAGATCATATTCGGACATGTTAAAGACCCTAAAAGATAACTTAGACTCAGAACTTTCGAAAGGAGTTCGTCAAGTCCGCAAAACAAACAATGGGAATCTTCTCTTGGAAATGAAAGAGGAATCCCTAACAAGACGCTTACACGATAAAATAAGAGACACATTCACGGATGGAAAAATTCGTATGGCAGGAGGCAGAGGCAAAAAGACGATTTACATAAGAGACATAGACGACATTACAAACATCGATGAGATCAGAAGAGAGCTAATTAATGAAAATTTAATTGAAAAGAGCGACACTACCAACATCAAACTAACAAATAACCCATACGGAGGACAGACCGCAATCATCGAAATGGATGAGACAAAATCAAAGAATCTCATAAGGAAAACCACCATTCGAATCGGATTTGCTGAATGTAGAATTCAGGAAACAGTTACGGTAGACAAGTGTTTCCGTTGCTACCAATTTGGACACAACGCTCGCTCGGGCACGAATAAGGAAAAGGACATGTCTAACAAGTGTTTCAAGTGCGGGGACGAAGGGCACCGGAAAGATTCCTGTAGCAGCAACATCATCTTCTGATTCATAAACTTGAATAACTAGCTCGAATCAGTCCGTAACTCGATTGCCCACTAACGTTGTAGAACACTACGACCCGCTAGCAGTACTACTTTATTTTGAGCCGGACCTATTTGGTTTGATAGTTCGGACACGAACGCGACCGTACGCTATCAATACCAAACCCTGAGTACCGCAGGGAGCAAAAAACAATTATACCTTGATAAGACGTGGATCAATGAAGGTTATATAGTACAAAAAATTTGGCAAAACAAAAATATAACCAGTGCCCGCCAAGCTTTCATGGAAGATCTATCAACGGGTATTAAAGTGCCTTCGGGAAAAGACTGATAATTACACACATTGGAAGCAAAGAGGAATTTTTCAAAGAAGGTTTGCTAACCTTTCATTCATGCCGAACGGGAGATTACCATGAGGACATGAGTTCGGATGTTTTCGAAGACTATTTTGGTGATATGATTTTGTTCCGGCTGATTCGGTTGTGGATATGGATAACGCTAGCTATCTTTCACCGTGCATAGAGAAGACACCAACTTCATTTTGGAGAAAACAAGAAAATATCGACTGGCTAACTAACAAAAGCATTGAGTTTGAACTCAATTTGATAAGGAAAGAACTACCAGCCATAGCAAATTTACACAAAAATCGTTTTGTGAAATATGCCGTGGAAGATACTAGAGAACTTATATGGGCGCAAGTAAAAGGATTTGTAGCAAGACAAAACACGACATTTAAAGTGAAAGGTGATAAAGTACTGTTTGATCAAGCCATTAAGGAGGTGTCACCAGAGAACTGGCGAAAAGCAGTCCAGCATGTGAGTAAACAGGACGGGAAAAGCGGGATCTTTATAACCTGATCGATCAGACAGTGACCGTTTAATTATAATGTCAAGAGGTGATGACAGTTCCTCAGATAACCTATTAGAATTTAATTGTTGTATAATGTATAATTTTATTTATGTATATTATGTACATATTATATATAATTTTTATTTTGTTAAAATAAAGTTTTCTTAAATTTAAATTCTTTCTACAAGTATCCAACCTGCACGCCTTTCGCGTACCGTTTCAGTGTTTACGAATGGATAACAATAGACAAAACGCATAAATTGACCCAAAACCAGGTGGTACTACCTGCACTTGATGAAATGAAATAATTTTACAAGGAAACCAATGACAATCTATGGAAGTGACATAAATTGTTGGTGAGTCACCCTGTAGTCGTTTTCATACCTAATGAGGTGTTATTACTCTATACATTTCCGAAAGAGACTTGTTAAAATAAGTGGCAGATACAATATACTTATCTGCAATTTTCAGGATTTAACGGGTATTTTTCTCTATCGACCAGTAAAAACTATATTTCGAGTGGTTAATTTTTATCCGCGATTATCTTCGTTCGGGTTTAGTACGCTCTATTCTTTAGTTCAGAGCGTGGTATCCCGCATACTCTAAAGCTACTCTTTATTAATGTAATCACACTACTTATGCATGCAGCTATATCCTGAATACTGCAACTTGTAAACCGGAAGTTTATCCCGAACTTACCGGAAATACTTCGGCCGCATAGCCTGTAGTCAGGCCAGGCTGCTATACTGGATTTTCAAAGGGCTGAACATAAAATGAAAATATAGGCAAATCGACTTAGCATAACTGTATAAAAAAAAACCGACATGTACGCCATATTAAATAATGTCAATACTAACGAATGTTTTAAGATCTTAAATCCAATTTACTATTCCGGATCTTCTTATAAATCAATGTTTCCATTTGGACCAGGTGTATTCGGGTGTCATCTGTATTATAAATCATTCATGACAACGAACTCATCCCAGACATGATACATGTCTACTCTTAGTGACATGAAATGTTGCTCCCGCTACGATCATGATAACGGAATCTTGCAAACAGAACTTGAGCAGATCCCAAATTTAAAGCCACTATTAATGGGACGCACGACTATTAACCGCATAATTAGCCTCAAAACTTAACGCATCCCCTAATTCTGAAGACGCCCTATAACTCCGAAGTGCAAAGTTCAAGATCTGACACTTATTGCCAAATATAAACTTTGCAATCCATTCAGCGTAGTTCCTAAACTATTATTTGCTGGCACTACATCCAGAGAGTAATCCACATGCCCCCGAAACTTATCTCAAACATTATTATTTAAGCGGCTCCTTGCATGTATAGAGCGATTCGATGGCTCTATCTGGAGCATAAAGCATCTGTAAAATTTTATTTTACGACTTTTCTTTAACTAATTAAATTATATGGCAACATAAGTACATTTAGAGCTAGAATATGTGCTTGAAAATGTCGTACGGTATACTCTTACACGTGTGGCACGAGCCAAAGGGTCTCGTCAGACAAGACGAGAGAGGTGAGATCGCAAACAAAGAAATACAAAGCTTCAACAGATGGAACCAGTACCCACTATACACTGGTCCATTGAAATTTGTTTCCATGGTATCGAGCATCGGTTAGGTTCAGCGTAGGGGTAGGGATGGGAATTTAGAGTTGGGAAGTTTAGTTCACTTTGCTGATTTCCATCTTTCAATCTCTGTCTACAGTCGTTCAGTAAAGTGACTAGTTCAAAAGAATAGTTCGTTTAGTTCATTTATTTCACTGACCAACGATGAACGTTAAAAAGCAATTTCAAAATTTCACTTTTCAATATAGCATTTCTAATTTATTACATGAATTTTGACCTGCTAAAGCTAAATGAGTAAATGTAGATATTAAATTGAACGAGATTTAAAGAAAGTGAAGCAATTTTGACAAAAATAGGTACGTATCTGTCCATAAATATTCAATAGATGTTAAAATAAATTTATTGGACAGAAAA
>MU182043.1:68590-154046 GCA_016904865.1 Pissodes strobi
ATCTATCAGTTGACTCAAAGTGGAATTTCAGTCGACCTGGAGAAGAAAATATGAAACCATTTATTGATATTTAAGTCCATTTTGTTAATTTGACGCCACTTCACAAAACACATCTGACATTCTGCAACAAAAGGGTGTCCTCAGGAGTCCCTACAGGTTGGTAGACCTTCAAGTCATCGGCAAATGATAGAAAAGGGCAATTAATTATACATTTTCCAATGTCGCTCACAAAAAGATTAAAGAATAGGACTGCAGTGGGAACTTTGTGATACCCCTGAGGGAACTTATATTCAATGAGAGATAGCATAGCCATATTTGATAGCCTGGATGCTACCCCTGCAAGAGCTGGATCTCTTACACCGATAGAGTTAAGCAGAAGGCTGTAGTTGATCCTATCAAAGGCTTTCGAAAAGTTTGTATATACAGACAACCTGCAGTGCCCTCTGCATGCAATTAATTATAAAATGCTCGTATATAAGCAGATTCGTTGAGGTTGATTTCCCTTTCATAAATCCATGTTGTTCTGGTTTAGGAAATGCCTGCGGTCACAACTCAGCTTCTCTGTAACCAACCAATCATCAAGTTTGGGAATCTCTGACTGGGCACAAACACCCCTATTGGGTAAATGCCAGATGAGAATGAAAGGTTGAATAAAAATTGCAGAGGAATGGTCAAAGTAAATATGCATTTCTTCAGAAAAAGATATGGGTTAACCATCAGGTTCACAGGTTAGTTTTGAGTTTTTATAACTGTAAAACATTTTACATTATCCTGCAACTTGGTGTAAGTAGGTGCATTTATCCGTCACGGTCTGATTTCACTAATGTTGAGGCAGATAGAGATGACGGCAAATCCGTTATTTTCAACAGAAAACTCCTTTTATGCCGTGCAATGTAAAGAATGTTTTAATTAATACCCGGTGAAATACGTACATACCACAAATCAATAACGGTAATCGGCTAAATTGCAATTAATAATTCATTGACATTTAGAGACCGCGAGAAATGCAGTTCAGGTAGTTGGAGTTAAATTATTTACGCGAGTTTCTAAACCTCTCTACCTACCTGGATTAAGATCAAGAAATTTGCATTAAGCCGTTGATAATCTAGCATCCAAAATACTTCGAGTTTATCGGGCTAATCGATGCGTTCCTTGTGAATTAAAGGGTTCGTATAAATGTCTGATTATTGAGAGCAATATGGTTTAAAAATAAGACAGCTTTAGTCCCAGATCCAAAAGCAACTAGCACTAGTCCAATTTATTGACTCCTTACTATTGAAGCTATTTTTTCATTCAACATCGACTTGATCCTGGATATTAAACTCAAGCATGTAAAAGCGGTCCTTTTTGCAAATTTGCGTGCCTTGTTTCCGGCTTATGAATTACGTTCATTTCGAAAGGGGTTGTAATTATTAGTCCCTTCGCAATCGTGCGGCTTGATTAATGTCACTATGGATCTCGAGATGTTTTAAATTTTGAGGGCGAAATTGGATTGAAACTATAACAAAATTAAAACGGGGACTTAATACTCTAATCGATCCTGAACAGCAACGGAAAATCAAATTCTAGTGCCAAGCCTTATTTTGGTTTAAAATAAACACAAAACTTAAATGCAATTTTTCTGGGGAGATAATCCCTTTCATCTTCTATCATTTACCCTTTTTATTAGTCTCTCTTGAGCGTGCCCCTGCATCAGTGTGCAAAAATAATTGTAATTTATGTAGTAATCAATGACTTGAGTATTAAGAATACATTTATTAGCAGTCTCCGAAACTCAAAGTTTATATTTGGAAAACAAGTAATTCACTCAATTGCCAACATTAAATTATGCCGCCCGTTGGGAAATGGCACCCCACTCGTCGTTACCGAGTTTATAATATTCTGATCATATTTTGTTTTATTCCAAGACAAAGAATATAACTTCGCTTAACCTTATATTTAGGTTTGAAAAGGGTAGGACAGTTTTTATTGGATTATTCTTCTCCGACCTCTCGTAATATTTTGCCGGGGACACGAATTTTGGAGCTCCTGACAATCAGGATGATGTAATGTAAGGCGCACATCATAGCCTGCTTCTTTAAGATAAAAATTATAATATATATAAAAGGGTAAATTGCAAAACGTGAGAAGCAAACACCGACAAATATCCGTTTTAGTTAACCCTCATTAAGGAATTAACGGAAGGAAACAACTCGCTATATCGGTGGTCACTGATCATATCTTTGTTTCAATCTACTTTTTTAACCAATACCTACCTGGACGCTATTGGTGAAGGTTCATCATAGTTAGCATCCATCATTGCTTAAAGGATCCCGCACTAATTAAATTTAAAACCGGCATAGGTGAATTTGTTTGTGATTGTAGTATGTGAGTCCCACCCTTACTGACAATATTTCCACACAATTTTGAGGGCTCATCGGTCAAATGGAAATTATAAAAAATCACATTATATTATTTTGCTTCAAATAAATTTTAGAAAAACAATAAAAAAAGGTGGGAATTTAGGGTATTTGGTTACAAATACATACCTTTGGAAGATAGGATCATGTTTTGATGTTTTCTGGCACGTATGTACTGGATGGCCGAAATCATACACCAGAAAAAATCAAAACAATTTAAGTTACATTATTTTATTGCACTTTCGACCTCATAGTGAGTTTCTTAAGTTTAAGTTTTTGAGATAATCCTACAGGGTTCTAGTAAGAGGACTCTCGAGTTGTGTTTCTCCAACTATATTAAGAACAGCATATTTTGCATTATTTCAGTCCCATGTATCATATGCTACTTTGGCTTGGTAGCACTCTGCAGAAGTTTATAAACTGTTTGCCATCCAAAGGAGAGTAGTAAGGGTAATATCCAATCTCGGCTACAGAGAGGATTGTAGAGGGGCGTTTATTGATCTTCAAATTTTAACATTACCATCCATCTATATTTTTCAGAGTCAACTTTTTATAAAAAAAGCAGATAATTTTAAATCACACACAGACGTACATAACTATAATACACGCAACAAAAATAATTTAGTACCCTTATGGTGGCGCTTAGGAACGTGTCAGGATGGCCCGGGCTATTGGGCAATTAAATTTTTTAATGTTTTGCCGGATAGCATTGGGAACTTGCCTTATAAGCAATTCTAGGCAAAATGAAGGAGATCTTGACTCTTAACGCTTTTTATTCATATAACAGAATTTTTAACTTTTAAATTTTATTAATGTATTTTGACTTGTGTCTTCTTCGTATTAGATTCACCTATATATATTTTTGACGAGAAACATTATGGTGTATTAACATGAATAAAGGAATTTTGAATTTTTGAATACTACTATTTTAACTTATTGTAATGGCTAAACATTAATACGAAATTGATCTTTTTTTACATATTCAGTGGCTTAAAGTAACTAACAGTGACATATATGTACAAAACATTCAGAAGAAAAGTCTAAATAGGGAACTTAAATTTAAGAAACTCATTATGAGGTCAAAAGTGTAATAAGATAATGTAACCTAAACTGTTTTGATTTTCTTTTTATTGAAATAATCATCTTAAGCATGCTTGTATTGGTATACTTTTTCTAATGTATGATTTGGACCATCCTGTAGATACCTTGCGGGCTGATAAATATGATCCTTCTAAAGTTACTCCTTAGTACGAACCTGAATTATCGGTATAATAGATGCCGTTATATGCAACAATCGCTGTGAAGTAAGCTGTCCCTCTCCGTCAAGGAGAAAGGAGAACGTTTTTTAAACGTTTAAATTCAATATATCTTTGTCTCCGTCAATGTTGTGTAAATATCAATATGTCAATTAAAGATAATTTGTTTACCCTCTCAAATGCAATAATGGGCTCGCCCACTACGCTATTGCGCAAATCCCACTCTATTTTAGTGCCGTCACGCCGGCCGGTAGGAAAAATTAAGTTTAGTGTAGTACAATCGTTCACTCGAAAACCAGCTAAAAAGTTGTAGCTCAGTTGGCGCCAAGATAGAGCCATTTTTTCATATTGTTTGCACAGATATTTAGAGAATATCTGCTGTACTATTACGCTCTTTCTGTCATTCTAATGGGCGCAAAACCACTCCAGCTTAGAAGAAACTAAGAGTGAATAATCTCAAAAAGAAAATGACTGAATTTACGTATGTCGATGCGTAGGCTAGAACGAGTTGCCGCCGAGCGTATAAATTAGGCCCTGGCTCAAATGTCAGAGAGTAGGGGTGGGTTTATTTATTTAAGGCGCCACGGGCTTGTAGACAGCACAAGCGAGAAATACCCTTATTTTCTACCAAGAAAACCGATCAATAAAACAACAAAAATACGTTAGAAAATTAGATCAGATATATATGCCGGCAATTTATCAGTATTAATAATGGAAAAATAATTACTCAAACATTAATCAAAAATCGAAGTCGGGAATAAGCAAATACACAAATATTAACCGGAAAATTAAAGTCAGCGATAAACAAATACTCCAATACTAATCAAAAGTAAATCCAGAACGTTTCAATTATTGAGCGCAAGTAATAAAAAATCAAATACTTACTTTAGCGACCTTCTCCTTTGGAATATTAATCAAAAGTTAATTAAATAAAACAGGTAAATAGACAAACAAAGAATATAGATGGGACCAGTAATTCTAGCAGATTAATTTATGGTAACACTATATTTCAACGAGAAATAGTAGGCTTTACTTGGTGAAATAAATCACTCGCTTAATCTAGACAAACTCCGAAATATTCAATTGTAATTAATGATGAACACGTTAAGTCTTAATAAAAAAACAAGGTCAGTAAAATATGCTGAAGGCCAGCGATGCTGCAAATCTCTACTCGTTGTAGGTAAATTCAAATAACTCGAGTAATCACTTAATCTATGGCTAATTAACGGGCGCCAAATCATGATTCGTTACAGGGCCGTATTACTAACTATGTCTATCTGGATATCAGTTAAGATACGTTGGTAACCGCCGCAAAAAGAATTTGAAAAAACTAGCTAGACCTGGCGTTATTGTAGCAACCAAACAATTACAGACCCAAACGTACGTAGCCTTAAGCGTAAGTACTCCCCGGTGAAGTTACCGGTCGGACAAAGGTAATGAACAGTTTGTTTGAATAAAAAAATATCAAAGGTCCCAATAAAAATTAAGAATACCGCAAAGTCTGCTAGGCCGTATCAACAATAGTAGTTATTAGATATACGGGCATCTAACGTAAGCCAGAAATCGTGAAAAATTGAGAATAATAATAAAACTAGTTCGACCTACAACATTATTGCGTCAGTCAATTAAAATTTCAAAATTGAATCCAAAATCTGATTGGTTCTAGATCAAACGCATTTAACTGAAGTTTAGAATTCGATTAAATAAAATCGAGCGTCTTAAGCTAGACAAAATTGGCTTAATACTCAAAGTTCATTTAATAGAAAATTAGAATGAAATAAAGGTTGCCCTAGTCAAGGAGAAAAAAATAAAAAGTTAATCTTTGTTCGATAACAAAGCAAAAAAAAATAATAATTAGAGTCCGTAACTAATTGCCACAAAATATATATAGAAGAAAATAGAAGTTTCTCGCTTGATTGATGAGTAGCTCCTCAGGCATCTTTCAGAAATGGACTGCTCAAGGTAGAAAGAAGAAGTCCTTGACAGGCGAAGGACTGCAAGATTCTATATAGGTAGTACCGCTAGAGAGGCGTAGCTAAGGAAAATCCCGTCATTAGCGATGCTCGTTTAGTAGATCTGTCGATAGGAATAGACCCAACGGTAGGAGCTTCTGTAGGGGTAGCCAGTTGCTTATCGCAGGATTGCTTTACAGTTGAGCGAGAAGGTCTCTCGCTAACGCAGCATTCAAATCCCACAAAGAGCAGTTTCAAATATCAAAATTTAAGAAAAAAAAGGCACAGATATAGACTGAAACTATTAAAAATGGCCCGGTTGGAAAATCCCATCAATGGTAAAATCAAAAATTGATTCCAACCGGTACCCAAAAGAACTGCTAGACTCCTAAAAAGGTCGACGTAGAGTAACGCCAGTAACCCGGAAACTCGAGGAGCAGGTCACGCGAGAATCCCTACTTCGAATAACTCGCTCCACCAATGAATGCATGGCATGACAAGTCACATGTTCCTTTCAATAATTGAATTTTGATGTATAGGCATCTACCAAAAACAACTACTCAGACTAGCGAAAAAGGCATTGTCATTAAGCCACTCCAACTAATAGAATTTCTTAATTATTCCGAGGCAATTAAGTAACTGCGCGGGATGCCCAACCCGACAACCAATCCTAAACAGTATGCGCTACGAAAGCCGGACGGCATTTACGAGGGTTTTTCGCTAATAAATATAATTGCGCTTGAAACCACAAAGGACGGCAACAAGTTCTAAGGCTATTTAGGCCTCGACACACTATAGCCAAATCGGACCGTGAAGTACTCTATGTTCTATTTATCCAAGCTTGGATAAAAAAAACTCCTTTGGGCGTTTTAACGCATTGTCTTGAGACAGTACAGCTCGTAGCGTCTCTCAAGTTGAAGATAGAAGAAGGTAAAATGGCGGATGAACATTGGTAGTAGCCAAATCGATCCGGTACTCGAGATTCGAATTAACTGTTCGCGAAGTGTTATCTATATCCCTGTGGAAGTTAATTGAGAGAATCGAAGAAGATGTAAAGTTAGTAAGGCAGTTAGTTTAAATACAAGAATGTTCAATTAAATTCAGTAAAGAAAGAAGTTATCAAGTTCATTTTAGATTTAATAATCAAGAGGTATAGTTAGACAGCCAATCATAGTTAACCGTATGTACCTACAGTATTTATTTAGTTTTATGGGTGAAAGGATGAATGCTTGAAAGTAGTTAGAAATCATTGTATATATTTATCATATTTAATGCAAATTAATTCTAGCATTATTAAAGTACGTAATACCTAGAATACATGTTTTAATTCACACCCTATGAATAACCCTATTTTAATACAGTCCACTAATTAAAGTGGTTAATGATAAAGTTAATTACCACCCCCACCTTTGTGGTCATGTCATAAATGATTTAGAGAATAATTGTTTATACCGACGAAACCAAATACCCCAAATTCCCACCTTTTATTTTTACTTTTTTTAAATTTATTTGAAGTGAAGTAATATAATGTGATTTTTTTTTTCCAGTGGCATATATTTAGGTAGCCCTAAAAAATGACTGGCCACCCTCCCAAATTTTTGCGGAAATATTAGGACTCTAATATACTACAACCTCAAACAATTTCACCGGTGTCGGTGCGGGGTCCTTTTTGTGGGTGCCAACATTTTGTTTGGGTTTTGATGATGTTCCATTATTATATAATTTTTTATCGGAAACAGGCGTTTTTATGGCTTTTTACAAAATTACGTACACCAGCACTCCTACCACCCTGGGCATTGATAATATAAATAAAACACATTCGTTTTAATAAAATACCAACTTTATTCATTTTGAGACTATTTACATAATGTTTTGAACATATTTTAAGCAAAAACTTAGGCTAAGACCCGTTGATGATTGACATTCGCCAAAAATACATCTATATTTTCATGAAGCCTATTTTTATAAAACTAAATTGTAGAGAGTAAAATTTTGAGCAAGCTAATATAGAACAAATCAACGTAAACAGTATAACAATTTCAATGAAATTTGGTTATTGCTATTAACGATTTCCTTTTGTCACGATCTTGAAAATATTTCGCTAGTAGAAATTACAAAGCTAAAAAAAACTGGGCCATATTTAAAAAAAATGAGTGCTCTTAGGTTGTATTTGATTTTAAGTATAGAAGCTATTCAACAATTTACTTTGAACTTTTACTCAATCAAATTTCATTCAAATCCCAACTTATTTTCCGACGTCGATAAACCAAACTAAGTAGTTTTATGGCAGCTAAGCAATCTAAAAAAGAAAATATAACAACATTCTTTACAGAATATAAAGGGCAAAATATAACATAGAAGTGTTGAAATTGTCCCTGCTACTACTAGTTCACTCCGTAAAATATTCTACTAATTTACCTAAATTTATTGTCAAATCCTAATCAAAGCAAAACTAAAAAGCGTTGAAATAACGGGAGGTTGAGAACATATTTTAAGCACACGAATTTCGGATTTCTGTAATCTATTTCTTCCGACAGAACTTTCTATAAGATTATTAGTTTACCTTTAGAGAGAAAAAGATTTCTTTTTCGTACAAAACTTTTTATTCGAAATATATACACAAGAAAATCTTAGCTAATATTAAAAATGTTTAAATCCACCTCTTATTACCTCTACTCTTCTAGTATACTCTTCAGTAATTTTTTTTTGTTTGCCTATTATTATTATTATTATTATTAGAAGCTTTTTATAGTTTCACAGCCACAATATTACTAACTATACAGTTCAGACAAGGGTATATAAACACGTACGCTAGAGGCTGACGAAACAGAATTTTTGAATCTTGCGATTATCAACTCAATCTCAATACTATCGAAATAAAACGTTCAGAACTAATTCATTTCACTTTTATGCAAGTCTTCAAAATTGGGTAGATTTTTAACGTTATACTTAATATTATTAATTAGACAGTTGAAGTTGCGTCAAACACGTAAACGTTAACGTTCAAATTGACAGCTAAGCATGCGCAGTTTCAAGTTTTCTGCGTTTGGGTTTACGAGCATACGTAATCTTGCGGGTATTCACGTATACCTAATACCTTATCGTTCGCTAACCGAAGTGATATCGAATGGTGCCGATTATTTACGAAAATGACGTTTCAAGTAGTTTTACAAGCAGAACCCCATATAGAAATGAGACATTGTACTTGTAGTTTAGAGTATATAAGTGAAAAATATATATATTTTAAATATTTTAAAGGAATGTATAATGTCTTGCTTTGTAAAGTATTCCTATCAATGGAGATATTTTATTCCTGAGATAAAGAATATGTGTTTTGCAAGTGAAATTTTCATCTAAATAGAGTCCCAAAAACTTCGTTGTGTTTGTATATTTAATTTGCTCAGTGCCAATAAATAAATAATGTGGTAATGTTTTTAATTATTCTTACCTTAAACACCTACACAGTATATTTGTATCTATTTAAAGAAACGTAAACCTAAACTGTACTGTATTCTGTATATTATATAAATATACACAATAAACACAATAGTTAGGTTAGTTTTTGCTGCAAATTAAGGTTACGTAAAATGTGTATGGGGGATGGTACTTCAACAGTAGTTTTCAAATAAACGTAAATGTGCAGTTTTTACGTTAAATGGCATGTTTACGTCTACGTATCACGATCAACTTCAACTGCCTAATATCTTAAAGAAAACATGGTAATGTAGACGTCATTAATCTGTGGAGCTATTTTTTCATTCGCATGCAAAACGCCAAACAAAAGAATCACATGATGATAAATATAAAGTGACAACACCGGCTGGAGGCTTAATCTGTGAAGCTATTTTTTCATTCTTATGCAAAACGCCAAACAAAAGAATCACATGATGATAAATATAAAGTGACAACACCGGCTGGAGGCTGGGTCAATGGTGGTGACACTGGTGGTTAACACATACCTTGACAGACCTTTGCTTGCAGATTGTGATACAAATTTGGAATAAAAATAGGTAGCGCAGCCCGGGAAGTAGCGCAGATTTAATTTTCTAGAAACCTGTGATGCTTGGCAACACCGCTTTATTGCCCAAGGAGGGGTTCGAGAAACATTGACAGTGTAGTTATTATCAATTGTCGTAGCCGGATTCCAGTATGCATCTATGCATCTTTTTGTATTTAAATGTTTTGTTCACTCAACCTTAAAATTGCACGTGCTCCAAAATCGCATTGTGCGATATTACGAACCTGGTCAAGGCATGAAGATTTATGGACTTATACTTAATTTTAGAAAAATGGCAGAAGTAAATGAAAAACGTGGGATAAAGAGTCGATGATAGCTGAAAAGATGAGGAAGTAGTTTAACATACCTAAAAGTACATTGAGAGACTATGTAAAAAATCAAAATAAAAATCCGGAAGAATCAGTTCACTGAACAGCTCGGGAAAAGAACGTCACTCCCACAATCAATGGAAGTAGAATTAGTCAACTATTGCTTAGAGTTAGAGTTGAATAAGTGATTCGTCTATGGTTTGACGTCGTCACACATAAGAAGAATCGCATTTCAACTAGCTTTAAGAAATGGTGTACCTCATCCATTTCCACTTGAGAAAGGGTCAACCGGAAAAAGTGGTTCGTAGATTTTTTCAACGCCACCCTAAAGTTACAATCCGGAAGCCCAAGGCATTTCATCTGCAGGAGTGAAGGGTTTCACTTAAGAACATGTCAAAGTTGATAATGCAAAAAGTCAAAAATGATCCGTCCAGAGTATATAATGTTAACGAGACTAAACGACCAACGTACTCCAGTCAAGGCACTCCAGAATAATTACCCTGAAGGGTAAATGCCAGGTTGGTGCTATTACTGCAGCAGAGAGGGGATTGCTTCCCCAAAAAGAGCATGAAATTGGAGTTACTTGACGGTGCACCACCAGGAACAACTACTGGATGTCATCCATCGGGGTGGATACAGCCATGTTTATTTACTCAGCAGTTCCACTACTGTATTAAGCATATAAAACCATTGGTTGATGACCAGGTATTACTAATTTTTGTTGGTTATTACTCCCATATGCGCAGATATTATTGGGCTTGTCCGAGAACACGGTGTTGTAATTAGCCACCCTCCTCACTCAACACATAAAATTCAGCCGTTGCTTCCTTTTAAACCTGCTAATCTCAAGAAAATGAAAGCTGGCTGAAGAATCATGTGGGTCGGAATATTTTTGGGTATCAAAATCAGCCATAACTGAAGTATCTACTCATGGCTTTAGGAAAATTGGCATATATCTTTGCAACAGACAAATTTTTCAAGATTATGACTTTGCTATTCACAACCAACGGGAAGGAACCCCCCAGGAGAGACTGATGATACAATACAGGTACCTAACTAGGGAAACGCTATTTCATAATGTTTATATAGGCCCAGAAGACATGACTTCCTTACCATCCTGCAGCAGCAGCAATGTTGCTCATATCAAAAATCCTTGAAATGGATCAGCAAACTTGATATCCGGAACTCCATATAAGGAAGAAATAGAAAAGAGTTTAGAAGAAATAAGTAAGAAGAAGACTGTGGAAAAGAACCTTCTTTATCTAAAGCCAGGAAACCAACCAAAAAAAGTTGTTCTTTCTTCTGAAGAAGAGCCTTCTTCACCAAAAGCTAGGAAACCAGCCCGAACGCAAGTTCTATCTTTGATTGGAGATGCAGATTTAGAATTGGCCGATAATTCGGACATGGACGAGATGATTGCTACTTTCCCATATGGGGCATTAGCGATACTGTACTGCGCTATTACCCCAATAAGTGGGGTAATAGGGCAAGTGACGACTTTTAAAAAAATAAATTGATACACAAAAAAAACCTGCATCTGGAACATAAAAATGATAATGTAGTCAGTAACAAATTGCGAAAACAAATTTTCATCACAAAAATTCTTTGATTTACAGGCAATCAACATTTTACCTGTGCTAATAACCCAACCTCCTCTACCTATATTGATTGACTATAGAATACTTTATAATTTCTTGTTGGCCCACAATCGATGATGCCACTTCTATTTTAGTGTTCAACGTCAACTAAGATTCTTAAGAAGAACCCAAAAATGCGGAGGATCCTCCGTATCTAACCGTATCGACTTTTTGACGATATGTCCATCTAGAAAGTGCGAAATATTTTTCATACCTTTTCAGAAGACATTTGAAGCACTTGTATTAAAACTGAAAGTTTTTGCTAATATCTACATAGCGTTTCTCAACAGAAAAATAGCCCCACATTTTCCTTTGTAGAGAGACAGTATTAAAAGGAAATAAAGCTGAATTACGACAAAGATTATACATACATGATAAAACGGGAGCATCAATGTTGGTCTTGGAACCGCGGGTATCGATTATTATTAGCCCGTTTAACTGCTTACCGAAACAATCAGTGTTTTCAATACATTAATAATAGTCTGGTTTACACCGCATGGATAAATTTGTTCCATGTACAACAATCGAGACTAAATTACTTACTGCACGAACGTTTACGCCGTTTGTTTTCAGGCCAATTCGGTCTAAATGTCTATATATGTCGATCAAATGTAACGGGAGAACGAATAGTCAAAATTCCATTATCTCTCGTAATGAGTACATTTTCATTTGGTATTTTGTTTGTGAATTTAAAACTGCACGGAAACGAATATCGACTTCGGTTTTAATCTCCTGGCCGAATTTGTGGTCCATACGCAACGTACAGACAAGTGTCCGCTTCAATTTTAAAAAGTTTAAACTTTCGATTGACTTTTATACTTTTGCGGCTATTGCGACAGCCAAAAAAAAATGTCTACAGAGTCGCGCCCAATGTCTAACCCTGTTTTTTAGCAGGCTTTGAACTTTTAGGGCCACTCAGTGTTTTGAATATCGCACATCTATTAATGTCATGCTAACATCGACACATTCAAGAAAGCCATTAATTTACGATATATTAAAGTGACTAATCGGAGTTGAAAGTATTGGCTCTTATGTCTCTAGTGTATATAAAACACTGATTATTTTGGCAGGCTGTAGGTACTGATTTGCAATGTTTTAAAATTAATTATAATAACTCAATTATTTTTAAATGTCTTTCAATTTGGTCCAAAGACTTTTCTAAAGATACAGTTAAGGCTTCGCTTTACCCATAAGGAAATGCGTTTTATATGAGGTGATTAAAGAAGAATAAATTTAACGTATTCTGTTTTTAATTAGTACATAATATTTTGTGTACCACAAAGTTGCTACTATACTACAAAACTGACTATAACGCAGAAGTGGTAAAATTTAAATTAAGAACCAACTTCTTGGACCATCTTTAAGTAAACCGAAGTAGCAAGGAAAACAGATTCATCATAATTAACCTTTCCTAAACTTCTCGTATGATATTCAATGCTTTATGCTACCTGGGTGTCAAAAGATACTGTTACGTGTTCCAAGGAGTGATAGACTTCAACAACAGTAAACTGTTCGTCATGAGAAACCCAATTTTCACTACCATTTTCAAAATCCAGTACTTCGAAAACAAATCGATCATTTCTGAGGTGTTCAGCATTCCAAGACGTGATAAATAAAGCAGTGCAGAGTCATAAAAATTTTACTTTGACTCTGCTTAGCCCAAAGTTTCTGCCGAAATTTCTGATGCCTTACTTTTTAAGTTAGACAGTCAAAGACACATGTCATGAGAAGTTTTTAAAAATGCTCTTTATCTGTCGCCAGATAAGAGGCAGGCCACGAGGCAGATCTCGAAGTAAAATCGCCTCCGGAAAGCGGAGGTTTCGACACTCCGAAACAAGATCTAATAGGGAGAGGGAATTTGGTTCGCGTTAAATTCCTCCATGTGTTGTAGGAGCTCTGAGATTTAATCTTTGGAGCTGGCCAGTATTCTCTACTTTCCAGTCCCCCTGTGTCCTCACAGCCCCCTCTTATGCGCAGATATTTGGATATGAGCAGGGTTATTGCCTGGCAAAAGGTAGTGAAAATACGGATCGGATTGTGATACGGATCTACTGGACATATAAGTACGAAGGAGTGTTGAAGAGATAGCTAAGAAGGGAAAGTTATCAAGATGGACCGATACTGTTCGGAGGGAGGTGGCCTAAGGAGTTTATAAGCCTATAATCCGGTCGGCGTAATGGAACTTCCTACCATTATATATCGTACCTCCGCAAAAGATTGCTCTAGGGAATTGAGCAAACGATTACACAAAAGCTACCACGCTACAACGCCTCATCAACTTTCGTAGTAATATTTCTGACGATACATACAAAGAATCTTGTCAGAAACGGATCAGTGAATTCACACATACAAACGGGATCATTCGACCTCAAAAACATAATTATTGTGGCACATATAATTGTCAGCATAGCAGTTTAAAATCAGTTTCCTTTATACGCACACCATAAACGTGGTTGAAGCCTTTAGCTATCTGAGAATAAATAAATCGTGATTGTCCTTTGGGCCAGGGTGGACCATTTTCTAAGCATTTATGTGCAGTAAAAGAGAGGCATAGGATTAGTATACAAACAACGCACACCCCACAAGACAAAGTTGAGTTGGCTAGATTAACTTTGGGTGAAAATATTACTCCATAATTTTTGAAGAATATGGACGACCAGAAAGAAATATCAGAAAGTTCAGGTCTGATAGCAATCAATATTTTGTTCATGTAAATGTATCATCATCGGATATTTCTGGTGTTAATGAAGCATATCAGACAATCTACCGAGAAGCCACACAAAAATTGTCACCAACATTTCACAAGAATAGTTGATATAGCTGTAACGGATGGAACTAATATGGCTCATACAGTCAATCAAATGTTAATAAGGACACCAGCACCAGTGGAATGTTTATTAACTAAATTGAAAAGTTCAACAATGAATAATCGTATCGTCGATTTCGACATCATGTTGCAAAACGAGACCTGGTTTGCATTATGGTAGGAAGTGATAAAATAATACACCATGAGAACATACTTAAAGTTAATCGGAATATTTGGCAACTCTTTCTGCATATCATGAGAACCTAAGGACCTTCAATGCTGTCGACACAGGCAATCTGGGATACATGATCAAGAAAACCTATTAATTAAAGACAGCAATAAGCCTTGAGCCAAAATTCGAGAAAACCATAAAAATCGGTAAGACATTTGATTTATCCCAGGATTTCTCTCCTCGTAATTTTCATTGAGATAATTCAGATTTTTTTTCTGTAATTGTTGGATGATGAGTTAAAACATGTGGATTGAACACTCATGTATCAGCTTAATCCTTGGCCTTCAATTTAAATAAGCTTCTCACTACAACCCATAGCCTGTTGCTGTATTAATTCACTACGAATATGGAAGATAGCTAATTGCAACTTTACCATTCCATGAGAAATAATTATAATTTTATAGCAATCAACAAAACCATCCATAACTTGTTTGTTTCCAAAATTATAAAATAAGAACCCATGCAGTAAGCTTAAGGAAAGTATTCGCATTCAAGTTAACAGGTAGTATTTTGTTGAGTACCATCACCCCTAGATCGCTGTAAGACCATTTTACACCTTACGTATAGAAAATCTTATTTGAGTTGTGTTTATCCACGTTACTTCGTGAGTGTTTAGGTATTTTTATATATTTGGAATCATCCCCAGACGTCTCATTTCAAGAGGTGCAAAAAGGGGAAATTTAAATGTTGTTCAGGTTTTATCAAAACTGTCAGAGAATAATAGCCAAAAGCAATTGAAGGTTAGGCATCTAATTATATTCACATAACCCTAATTTTTACAAATATTCATATTTTTTATTATTTAAAAGGATATATCAGCTATGTAAGATACCATAAGACTTAAGTCATCACACTATTGAAACAATGGTTTACATTATTAATAACCATGTTAAGATTGTTAATAATACATGGACACGGTTTTATATCTCGAGCAATTAATCATTTCAATAGATAATAATTTATATATCCTTTCAATATATGTGCTATTTCCGTAATTTGCGGTAACATCAAAATTGCATTAACGCATGTTATTCGTCTCCTATCGTAATTGTATGTCAGAGTTGTTCTAATATTGCTTTAGTAATGCTTACTGAACAAGCTTTATTCTTTCCATGTTTTCTCAATTTCCGGTACAGATTTAATTTTTAAATATTTCTGTATTATTCTCTGACAGTTTGGAAAAATTCCTTGTCTTTTATATTCCAAATATAGGAAAACACCGTTCCGCTTTACGGTCGAAAATTTCGAGCGACAAGTGAAATCGTCGAATGTAAAGCGACCTTTAATAACACTAGTTACGTCATGACAGTAATGGAGTATTTAAGGGAAACATTACTTTCACAAGGACCCTAATTATGGTCATTCGTCCCACAAGCACTGTTGCTTCTGCGCTATATAGTAAACAAACAAGTGACAAATCTTACAAGTTTTTATGCCGCATCTGTAATTGGACACCGAACCTTTGGTTGACCCTTTACCCTTACAATATTTCAGTTCACAAGGATACCAACCTATGCACTGTTCGAGGTGGCACAAGCACGGAGTCCACATGTTTTTGATGTCCGTACAATTGGCAACGCCGCTAGGCGATTCGTAGCTAATTTCGTTGTTGATGTAGTCGGGAGTGGTCGGAAAACGCTTGAGGGCGGGAAGATAGGATGCTGTCGGTATGCCTGAAAAAAAAGTTACTTACAGGGTATCAATACACTAACTGACCGTTATACAGATACAATAAGAACCAGTAGTTATCTAGATTTCCCGCCGAGGGAAGTAATCGGTAACTTCCAAGCGCATATATCCTGAGATTTTTTACCGAAGCAGTCAGTACTGTAGCTGCATTTGAGTTTTTAATGGTTTTCTGTAGTTCTGTCGTAGAAAAATAAAGAATTTTTATTTTACCCTGATTTTGTTTCATGCGTTTACTGCGTTCAAAATTATAGGCACATTTGTTAGCTTGGGTTATATGTTAATCAATAACGCTAAATTTGCTTCGTACGGCCGCCATCATTCCATGACACAGAGGGCCGGTCGGATTAATGAATGAAATGCAGCTATAATAGCATATTATTTATTTTTGTTTTATTGGCACTACCCTACATTTTAATTTTAACAATTATTTGAATGGTTGCTTGCCCATCACTCCCAGATTCACCAAATGAGTCCACGGATGAGAAAAGTTCCGTTTGATCATTATTTTTTAGCAAATCCCAATGCAAGTTCGATCGAAACACAGAAATACTTTGATGATGCCCGGCGAATATTATTTAAAAAAATTAATGGTAAATTATTAGACGGTAAATATAAATTCACCTAAAATTTCTTCCGAACTGCAAAAATCCCTTAATTTTCCATGATATATCGTCATATCCTTAATTACCATGATTTGTCGGGGCAAATTGACATGAACTAATATTCTGACAGGGGTTAAACTCCATCTGCACACCAACCCTTCTCCAAATCGCCGAAGTGTATTTATTACAATATTCGGACCGGCAAAGCTTGTTAACTCCAGCTCCATGTGTTTTATGTTCCTGTCATAAATCAGCTGAAATCTCGCTTATTTTCCAGTGTTATCTCCGCGTTTAAAGGTCATCCGATCTGGCACAAGGCCCGCGTTTCGCTTGTCGTCTTCTGGACGATTTGTGAAACTATATTTTTCAAACAAAAATTATTTTCTGTATTGTACCCGTCCCTGTTTGACACAATAAGGATACAAATAAAGAAATAATTTACAAAGCAAAACAGGTAATGAGGAAAATCTCTGTCAAAAATACAACCTAAAAGAAGGAAACGACTGCCTGATAAATCGGTTCCATTCTGAGACGTCCTTTTAGCAAATTACCTAATTTTCTCTGCACTTCATTGCGACGGTGTTTCCTTACAGATTTTCCGACGAGATTTGTTTTTCTTTTAGCTGGAAATCTATTGACAAACGTAACATTGTTTCCATCGTTGGGATAGATGAAAAATATATGTCTTTAAATATCCATGTTGATAATGCGCAAGAAGGAAAAACTTAAATAATTAATTTCTGGAGAACGGGAAGAGGTACAGGGTCGAAATTTGTATGCTAGGTGCGCCCCATTGGGGGCTACCTTAGACCATAGGGGGGGGACTCTAATGTAAGGGGAGATTTTGGGGGGGAAACCGTTTTTCGCCCGTATCTTTGCAACGAAGGCTCGGTTCGAAATTTTGACAAACGATGACCCCGCGTGTTGAAGTTTTCACTCCTATCCTGTGGTTTTAAGCACACACAATCACACAAAATGTTCTTAAATTATTTAAATATTACCGTCACGCACCCTCACTCAAAAAATTAGACGTTTTCTTTACTAAAGAAATTTATTAAACATAAGCTTTTTAGCTTTTAAGATATATTCTGAATATTTTTTTGTTGCAGGGTCTTCCTATGAGCAGTTACTATACACAAGAAAAGAGGTGTATTTGATGGTTAAGAATCTCTTAAAGAACGACATATCGGAAATCGTAAGTTACTTAGAGCTTACTATTTCTGAAAGAAGTGGTCACTCTATCCAAATTGGATCGGATATGAAACAATCTTTTTCGACTTTATTTTCTAAAATGAGAGACTGCTGAAGAACAGAACAGCGTTTTTTTGAAAAACATAAAACCTGGCTTAATGAACTAGTGACGTTCCCAGTTCAGACTACGCAAAAAACCTCAACGACAGAAAGTGGCAGCACACGTTTTAAAGATTTTGAAAGTTCTAGTAAGAGAACAAATCGTAGAAGAACCGCAGAAGTCCGCTCTACATTTACTCCCAACGTCCCGTTAGGTTGTATGCTACTCAAATGAGCTTACGCGCATCTGGCGAATTAGATGCTTCCAAAATCGTCAAACAAGCAGTTTTTACTACCCCAACAAGAGCTTCTAAATATAAGAAAGCTTATGAAACAACAACGGAAAAACCATTGTCAAATGAAGCTGCACTTTCTGTGCTAATCGAGTTAAATCTTTCAAGAGATCAGTATCAAGGCCTTCGCCAAGTTAGTATGCAGAATAGTTGCAAGCTATTTCCGTCCTACAAAAGCGTGCTAGCAACTAAAAAAAGTTGTTATCCCCCTCGGGATGATATTACAGTAACAAAGAGTATTGCAGAAGTAAAAGTTCAGTCACTGTTAGATCATACTGCTCAGCGGATATTAATATTTGAAACAGAAAAAAAATCAGAATTTAGATGCAAACGATCTTCAAATGGAATTGAACTGCAAATGGGGATGTGATGGCAGCTCTGAACATGCTGAATACAAACAGACATTTTCTGGAGAGAACATTTCAGATGCAAGCATTTTTTTTACTTCTCTCGTGCCATTACAAATGACCTGTAGTGAAGAAAAGGGCAATAATAGTATATTATGATAGAAGTGTATAAGAGGGCCTTTAAAGCACGCGCGACATATTTCAAAACAGTGTTTTGTAAGTCGCAACGGCTTTAAAGGCATCTTATACACGTATATCATACGCTATTTTTTTTTATTACGAATGCATTATAATCTCAAAAATGTTTTAAATATTAAACTTAAGGGATATATTGACGAATATATTAATCTGTCTCATTTGACATGATCAAATGTTTCTATAGCAACCTTTAAAAAAGTAGGCGCATCTTGAACATAATTTTAAGCACGCTGCAGCGTGCGATAATCGTTGATTATGATGCATGCGTAATAAAATAGTATTTTATTTTATATGGAGGAAAAGTGATACTTTTCATGGCACGCTCGTGTTTAACAGCCGAACGGAGTGAGGCTCAGTGGCGGCTCGCGGCTTTGAAAAGTGGGGAAGAGCTACCGATATCGATAGAGGGAACAGCGCCGCAGGCGAAAAATTTTTGGGGTCCACGCCCAAACTGCCAAAATTATTTAATAATTATTACCGGTATTTTTTAGGTAAAGCATCAAAAAAATAAAATATATTCATATTATATATAACAATACAAATCACATGTCTACGAAAAACACACTGAAACTAGAATATATATAAAATATCTCTTGTATAATTAGGGTTGCCAACTCGCTTCTAAAGAAAATCGGGACAAACTTGCCTAAACCGCGGGACAAAGAGGCCAAATTCGGGACAAATTACTTTAAATTCAAATTGTAACAAAAACTCAAATAGCTTCCCGCGACAGATAGCGGCGGGACGCGGGGCATATGCCTCGAAAATCGGGACATTCCGCGCCCGGCGGGTGAGTTGGCAACCCTATGTATAATACTATAATGGATCAACCGTGGAATGTAAATAAAAAATAATTCCAAGAATTCACGGCGGAATGTCCCCTAATAAACTCGCAATATACGAAACAACGTGCTTTCGCGTTGGACGCGTTGATCTGAGAATGGAAGTGCTACACGCCAGCTCTTCCAATCATTGCACACCAAACAAATGTACGACCATTACGACGTCATCGTTGTCATGGCAACCAACTAGTTGCGCTTATACTTTTGATGACTCGACGGCTCTCGAGCGATACCTCTTCCTTAAAGGTCTACACAAATGATAATGAGATTGTCACTGCTATCGGCGCGTACGCGAAAAGAAATAGACATTTTCATGTGGGTTCACCTCTGTTCTATTCGATAGTGTAGTTAACGGGCAATCTGCAGGTGGCGTGATTCTTGTTCTTGTTTCATGAAGCATTGATTTTAATACATATTTGAAAATAATTGAATTATTAGTTATTAGGGGGGTAACGGGAAACAGATTATTCCTAAACTAAGAAAATTTTATCATTGAATCTTAAAATATATTATTTTACTGATGAATGAATTAATTGTATTTTTTTAAATTACATTTTCTTGAGGAAGTGGCACTTCCCCTACTTCCGCTGAATAGCCGCCACTGGTGAGGCTGGTAATAGAGAGCAAGCCATGAAAAGTAACTTTTCCTCCACATAAAATATGCTGTTTTTTCTTCAAATGTCGACAAATTAATGCAAAAATATCTCTTTTTAATAGTAATAATAATAATTATTATCAAAGATAAGTTGGTTTGCAAGGCGGCTTAGACCGCGATCGGTGAATAGGCACAGGTCGTTGCTATAGTAATGTAACATAAAGCTGTCAGTTGACACTGTCAACAATAATTATTTTTTTAAAATGGCGTCTCCGATTGCGTTTTAATTCCGTATTGATAAGCAGTTATTGAGTAAGTTCGATTAAGTTAATAACCAATTTGTTCCTAAATTAGTGATTTTTAGAAATGCAGTGCACAAGTTGAGTGATAAATACAAATTTTAGTTTAATAATTCTTGAGTTGTTGACGCTTGCTTTGTTGTTTGTTTGTATCTATGTTGCTATGGTAACACTTTTACCTCCGCCGGCGGAAAAGTGAAAAGTAAAGCTCCGGCGGAGGAAAAATGAAACTTCACGGCCGCCTACACAGTCGAGTAATGACGGATTTACTGACGTTTGAAGAAAAAATAATTTTATGGAAAAATCCAAGGCCCTCGTCTCCTACTAGACCTATCCGCATACAATATATTCGTGGAGATACGCAATCAACGCAAAACGAAGTTAAATACGTAGAAGATCAAGCGAAAATGTTGGTTCCATTGCAGATTTTAATTGGTTCAAAAAATATAATAGTTAGGTATATAATGCTCTTAACGATGATTGAGGCTGCATCATCTCAACGTTGTTACTTGTGTGGCGCTACTAGCAAAGACTTCAATAGTTTAAATGAAGTAATGAAAAAACACGTAAAGACCGAAAATTTAAAATTTGGCTTGTCGCCACTGCACTCATGGATTCGTTTTTTCGGGATCAAAAAACGGCAAGCTCGTTCCAGAGGATAAAAATTTAGTGGAACAACGGAAACGCATGGTACAACAGAGGTTGAGTGACCGCATGGGCTTAAAAGTTGACCGTCCCAAACAAAATTTTGGAAACTCCAATGACGGAAATACGTCGATTTTTCCAGAATGCAAAAACCTCTTCAGACATGAACAATTAATTAAAAGATTTCACATTATATTGCAGACCATGTCAAGTGGCTATGAAATCGAAACAGAAAAATTCTCTGAATATACACATAAAACTTCAAAAATATTTATCCAGCTTTACCCTTGGTACTATATGCCCACAACTCTTCATAAGATTCTTATTCATGGACCTTTAGTGATTTCCCAAGCGCTGCTTCCCGTTGGGCAGCTTTCGGAAGAAGCGCGGGAAGCCCGAAATAAGAATATTAAGAGATCTAGAGAAGATTTCTTTAGAAAACATTCCAGAGAGAAAACAATGGAAGATGTTATGAATAGACTTTTGGTAACATCTGATCCGTATGTATCGAGTATCAGAAAGCTTCCAAAAAAAATTGACGAGCTTGGATCCAGAAGCTTTGTCTTTATTGAAACCTGATAAGTCAATTGAACAAGGCCAACCTGATATTAATATTGAGATCGACTCTGAAGTCACAGAAAGTGACTGAATAGGTTTTGTAGTTTGAATTTCATTATTTTATTATAGAGGTTAGATTTTTGCCTAAACACGTTATGTTAAACTAATAGTAACCTAATTTTAATATATCTTATCATAACCTAGCTCTATTATAATTTTTTTTAATTTATGTTTTGGCGCCAATTTTGATCCGCCATTTTGTTTAAATCATTAGCAATATTAAATTTCTAATTAACAACCTTAAAATCAAGTATGTAGGAATTTTTGTTGAAATCGCATCAAAACAGAAGTCATGACCATGACCATTTTGCCATTTGGCCCCACTGTGCGCCGGTTGCGTATATTGTATGCCTCCGAGTTACAGAACCAGTCTTAAGTACTGACCGAGTACATCCACCATGTACTCGGGTACTGCCACGCGATTGGTCACAGAAATAAACCAGATCATTTGTGGCGTACGGCGCTTAGTCGGTGTCCCGCAGAACTGATCTTATTGCCGATTTCCGACTGAATTAAGTTCAAATATACTTATGAATGGTCGTTCGCTGTTATATGCGGTCCAGCCGTCTCACTGTTGTTTTCAGTCGAGAATGCAAATAGTTTTAAAAGCTTTTTTTCTTAATTTTGGGGTGTCTTGGGTTAATGTTGTTTGACTATGCCCCCTGAGCGAGCGAAGCGAGCGGAGGTCCATGCCAGAAGTGAAATATTAGCGGAATGATAAAAATTTACTAAACATCCACACAATCATGAAATATAAAATACCACTAACCTGTAGGTACTTCACCAAAGGAAAAATGCACTTGCACAATAGGAGTAGACATTGCCCGTACCACATCATAGGGATTCAGAGTTGCACGCGTATTACATTGTTGACAAACACCATATCTTTATGGCCCAGAGAATTGCTTTCAACTGGCCTCGTAGCTCAGTGGTTGGATGTTGTGTTTGTAATACGGCGCCGGCGGCCCGGGTTCGATTCCCGTCGATGTTTTTTCATTTTTTTCAAGTTTGTTTCTTTTTTTTTTTAATTTGGTTTAGTTTTATTTGGTTACGCCCGCCGAGCGGAGGGCATTGCGTGAATTGAACATGTATGACCTCTGGTTCATGTTTCGTCACCGTGCCTATGTAATCCGGTTCCCAGAGTGGAAAAGAAAAAATATTACATGATGGCGCTTCCCAGATCAAAATACTATGAAGGTAAAATAGCCTCCCATTCGGATCTCCGGGCAAAGGCTGTCCTGGGGGACTATCAGGCCTGAAAGCATCCAGGATAGAAAATAGACTGCGATTGGACTTCTGCAACATAAGAGGCATCAACACAAATATTAACTAGGTCCACCAGCACCTAACATCAAATAAGCCTCATATTTTTAGAACAATCAGAAACAAAACTGAAATCAAGCACTACACATGTTCACTTGAATATACCCGGATATGACCTTTACTCCCGATTTCAGACGATTTATGGTGTCAACGACAAGAAACATACGAACCTAAGAACTTCGATCTCATGTGGTTCAAATTAAGCACAGATCGAGCAACCAAAATCATTTGTTGCTTATATAGACCCCCTAGCAAATACCAATATAAACGTTTTCTCAAATCTTGGCAAACAAATCGATTTTCTGCAGATCAACCATCCAACGGCAGAAATTGTCATAGTAGGAGACTTCAACATACATAACATCGACTGGTTGAAACACTCGAACAAAAACGACGAAGAAGGACGAGAAGCCGAGTCTTTTGCTATAAGTCACAGACTTACTCAGCTGGTTGACGAACCTACTAGCATCTCTGAGCATCAAAAAGACCCTCTTAGCCTTCTGGATCTATTCTTAACAACTAATCCTGACATCTACACCGTAACTGTCTAACCGTCGTTGGGCTCATCAGACCAAAGTCTTTTCTCCGCAACCTGTGAACTTGCTACCAAAATACTGGAGCCACAGGTACCATGAACGGTTTGGCACTACAAATCTGCAAAGTGGCGTGATCTTCGCGAGTTTTATCGTTCTTTTCCTTGGAAAATGTCTGCTTTAGGAATCAAAACATCCCTGAATCTGCTGATGAGAGAACTCAAGTTACTCTAGCTTGTATGAAAGATTTCACCCCCTCTTCTTTGAAACGTATCTCAAATATTAAACTATGGTTTGGGAAAAACTGCTCAAAAGCAGTCAATGCTAATCGCAAATGACGCCGAGATCTGACAGCTGAAAATCGAAATATATTTATCACGACTAGAAATCAGTGCAACTAGGCCATTGACGGGAGCAAGGAGGGGTATAACAAGCAGATCAAGAACAAGCTTCTCAACTGTCCAAAAGGATCAAGATCCTTTTGGTCGGTTGCCAAAGCTGTCAATCAGGGTTTCTCAAAGACGTTAGTCTCACCGCTGACCGTAGATGATGGCTCAATAGCGGAAACGGCCAAAGAAAAACGAACATTTTTACCGAAATATTTGCATCAAATTCTACCTTGGATCATCAAGGAAAAACTCCCCCAACTAACCCGAGAGTGAATTCCTCAATGCCAAGTCGCTAACGCGACGTGAAACGAATACTCAAAAGTCTAGATACTAACAAGGCTACAGGACCGGATGGCGTTCCAGCAATAGGGCTTAAGAAATGTGCTGCTGAACTAACAGCTCCACTATGCAGGCTTTTCTCCCTATCATACAGAACTACATGCTCTCCTTCTAGCTGGAAATGCGCTCAAGTACAACCAATCTCGAAGAAAGGTAAGAAAATGATTTCAAATAACTACCGTCCAATTGCTTTAGTTCCCATCATGTCCAAACTCATGGAGAAACTGATCGACGACCAGCTCTTAAAATATCTCGAATCGGCAGGCATCATAAGAGCTCGCTAGTATGGCTTCCGCCAGCACAGATCAACGGGAGATCTCCTGATTTACGTGGCCTACCGTGGACCAAAGCCATTGATAGCTCATAATTTTATAGATATTTCTCAATCAATTAAAATAACCAATTTTACACTAAATAAATCGGCGAATCTCGTGCAGTGGCCCTCTACATATCCAAAGCATTTGATAGGGTGTGGCAGGTTGGATTGTTAAGCAAATTGACAGCATACGAACTACCACCAGCACTGCTTCTATGGCTTTCCAATTTCTTAAGGGATGGAAGCATCCGAGTTGGTATTGATGGACATCTCTCGGAGTTTCTCAAGGGTGTATATTATTTCCCACACTGTTCCTGTTCTATATCAACAAACAATCTCTTAGGCAGGAAAAACAATTCTATTTACAGCTTTGCAGACGATAGCACTCTTATATCCTCATTCATGTCGCTCCAATAACCGCTGCTCGTTCCCAACGCGAGCGAGAAAATCAGATTGCTCCATCAAGGAGGATATGAACGCCATCGTGGAATGGGGCGAGGAAAATAATATCCAGTTTAACGCAGGAAAGACACAAGCAGCTGTTCTCTAAAAAAAAAACAAGCATCGCAGGATCTGACTGACTTATCATGACAGGATAGACACTGACTCTGGCCTCATCAATAAGCTTGCTGAACATTAACATATAAAACAACATATCTTGGCGTAATCACGTCACCAAAAGTGTCAAAGCAGCAGCACAAAAGCTAAGAGCACTCTATAACGCAAAAAAGTTGTATACAACTCATCAGCTCTTACTGCTCTATAAGACCATCTCTGGAATACTGTTCCCATGTGTGGAGTTTGGCACTCAAACATTTGCTCAAGATATTGGGCTCCATACAGAGGAGAGCAGTCCGTAAAGACCTTGATAGCCTTGAACATCGAAGAAAAGTGGCGGACCTATCTCTTTACTATCGATACTACTGCGGAAGGTGTTCGAACGAGCTGGCACTTATGACTCTACCCAGAGTTGTGCCAAACAGGAACACCCCTTAGACACAAGCTGCTCATTAACATACGATTCAGCTGCGAACTCCTAGGACGTTCCTGTTGCGGGTCTCCTTTGGCTGGAGGACTGCCTCGCTCTGGCATGGACAACGTCCACTATCTTCTCAACACACGCACCGCTTTTGTGTTAGTGCCGAACATAGAAAATACAAATCTAAATTCATTTGTTTGTCAAAAATACGATGGGCACGCAACTCTGAAGCCCTGTGAGGTGGTCCGAGCAACGGTAAGCCACAATAGGCATCGTAATTTATAAGTCTAATTTGATACAAGATATTCTTAAATAATACAAATGTAAACATTAAATAACATAACCGTAATCACATCAGCTATAACATACGTGCTTGTTAGCCAATCAGGCAGCGTTATTTAAATGCGGTCCTGTAACGCGGAGGCGAACAAAAGACGCGAACCGGTTGAAAGAGGGCGTGTTGAAACCGATTTGATGAAAAAGGCCAAATTTAAACAGTTCCTACGAAAGGTGGGGCTGATGGGGTATGGCATTCACCCTCCGAAATGGAGAGGGGCAGCAAAATATCTACTACGTTATGACAGTTTTTTTCGAAAAATCTCGTAAAAATAGATTAGTAGACACATTTAAAATTGGTATCAGTGGGATAAAAGAAAGCATATTCTAGAGAACTCGGCAAAAAAACCATAATATATTTTAAACTTACCGTGACTGTTTGACCACTTCATTATGTCTTCGTATCTTGTGTATGTAGCTTGGCCTGCTTCCGCACACAAATCTCTAATGATCGGACTGATTATACCAGAATGTTTCAGGACAACTATGTAGTCCATGGTATGGTTTGCCCTGCAAAAGAAATTGAAGAGTGAATACTCCCAGATAATTTTTCGCCACCAGAACGTGTAATTGGCAATTCTGTGACTTTCGGAGCGGAAGTCATTAAAAAACCAAATACATCACGATCAGAGTTCGAACTTTGATCAGTTTTTCTAAAACGCGATAATCTTATTTTGGACGTAATAATGAATATGTTGATATAAAATAATACATCGTCTTGATATCAAGGAATCTGGCAACCATGAGATTTCCTTGACCTCTTTTAATAAATCGTTCGTAAACTTTCCAAAGCGTTTTAAAACTTTCACGAACTTTTCGGAACTTTTTGAAACTGTGCGACTGTTTCGTCCACAATATAAAAAACTTTTTTTGCGGTTTGTTCGTCGTTGAAGCGCGAGTAGAGGGGTAATTTTTTAAAATTCGCCTGAACTTTGGTGAACAAGCTAATACTTATAAACAATAATTTACCTTCCAAGATCTTCCTCTGGCGTCCTGACCGTACTGGGATTTTTCTGTCTCAATTTCGACATGGCATCGGACGATATAAACGAATCCTTGGGAAAATGGAAAATAAAACACATCACTTGGTACTGGCTCTGGCCCCTTTCTTCTTCGCCAAGGATCAAGGATTTCAAAATCTGGACTTGCTGCAAAGAAAAGAAACGATATTACTAGTATACCAGCTAGAGAAATATCAACATGTTACGGTAATTATTTCTTGTAAATCACAATTATTAAATTTATTGGTCATGAGCCAGAAGTTCCAGCACTTGGAGAAGTCCACGCGTGAAATGTTTGCGTGAGATGTGACGATGGAGTCTTTAAGTTACTACAACTCTTTTAATAAGTTGCAAAAGTATGTCGAAAAAATACAAATATGTTCTAAAATAACCTCACTTACTGATGTATATTATTTATTACACACAATATAGGCAAAATATTAGGCACTAGCCTGTTGAAAAATACAAATAAATAAATAAATACATTTTTTTAAATTTATATCATTACATTTACTGTATCTAGTTCCTATATGAAGGTGCTAGTTCTTCAGTGGATCGATGTTAGTTTGCGGCCCTATCTACTGTTAACAAAAGCAACAGAAAGCTGTGTTGCAGAAGTATTATAAATATTTCAAAAAGATTTGCAGACGTTGCCGGAGTAAGCGGGGAATATTTGGAATATATCCAATAATATTATCAACCTTTCCGTAAGTTTTATCAGCAGTAGGCATTAAGACTGTTGACTACTCTTCGCAAACGATTGGGCTTTTTTATGGCAATGACATACACAAATCCATGGAACATCAGCCGTGAAAATATCTGTAAAACAAGGATATCTCGACCACATGTCTGCGGTGTTCCAGACCTATTCAGATCCCAGGTCAACTCCTGGTGGCCGACGAGACGCATAGTTCTCTTTCTGAATGGAATCCGGCAGCTTTAGGGTGTGCTTCGGTGCGGCACCTCAGATGCGTGACCAATATTCTACGCACGGTTTTATTTGCGCTTTGTAGGGCAAGAGCAGCTGCTGCAATGTATGCAGTTTTTTGTTGCGAAATAAGACATATTGCTGTTGACCGAGACACCCAGTAGTTCGATTGACGAGAATGAAGGAATGGTCGATCCTGCCATACCGATGATGTCAGGGCCTGCCGTATTGGCTTTCTTGGTAAACGTGGACGCTTGGGTTTTTGCCGTTTTGAACTGAAGCAAATTTCTGTCGCCTCAAGTTCGAAGCCTCTCTAGATCTTGATTAATTGCTGTAATCTGCTCCTATCTGCGGTGATATGTCTCCGTCACTGGTAAAGGTTTTTCCGATCTAAATTGGGAAACAATGGTACTGTCATCTGCAAAACTGTAAACAAGATTATTGGTTTCGGTCAGCATGTCATTAATATAGATGAGGGAACAGAGCTGGTGAAAGTATTGCACCCTAAGGCACGCCCGCGTTAATGGTAATTGTGTCTGTCACTTTGTTGCGCAATTCGGCATGCACAATTCTGTCGAATTCCTTCGTGCACTCGAGCGACTTTCCACGAAGATGGGTAAATCCTTTTCGGTAAGACAGAGAAAAAAAGTCTGACAAAAATGGGTGTTAGTTCATTGGCGAAGTTCTTTAACACGATGGCAGGTATTCCGTCCGATCTTGATGCCTTTTGCGTATCTAGTTCTCTGAGGATTTTACGAATATCACGGTGATCAAACTTAACTTGATGTTCGTTATGGTGGGGAGAGGGTTGCATTGGGGAACGTTTAAGGTAGAGTGTGATTAAAACATTTTGGCGAGCATGTTTGCTTTTTCCTTGGCTGTAGTCGCCGTGATGCCACGTACGTCTCTCAAAGGTGGGACATACGTTCTTGTAAAAGTTATTACTTACTGCCTTTGCCACCGAACAGAAATTTCTGGAGCCAAAAGTTTAATCCTGATCCCTTGATTGGGTTTGTCCTTAGTTTCGTCAATCACACGTTTGCATTCGTTTCTCGCTTCGGCATAATAATTGCGATTTTTAGCGGTCTGATTTTGCTGCCAGTACTTGTAGGCCTGCTGGGGCTTTCCTTTTCACCATAACTTGATGGAATTTGGGAGGTATGCTTCCATTCCTGAGGAGATTACTTGCGTAAGCTCTTCGCAGCAAACGGACGGGTCGTCAGTGCCAAAACAGACGTCGAGCCAAGGAAAATCTAGGTAGAACTCTCTTAGATCGTCCCAGTTTGCACAATTGTAATGTCAGATTTTACGAGGCAATGGCGGAATTTTCTGTAGTAGTGGCAGCTCACAAATCGTTGTAATTAGCTTGTGATCGGAGATATCTAATTGTGTACTGGTCAGGATTGATGGTTAGAAAAAGATCCAGGACGCCAGCAAATTCGCCCGTCTCTGAGATCCGAGTTGGTCATCTATAAGTTGAGTAAGACCGCAGCTGACGGCAAATGCTTCAGCTTCTGTACATTCGTTGTTGGTCTTGTTGTGATGTTTGGGCCAGCTGGTGTTGTGGGCATTGAAATCTCTCAGAACACAACGCTACATCCGCGTATCACAAACTTTATCATGCAAACAAAGATATCTTGCATACTTTTCTTCTTGAATATCCCAGTTAAGTCAACCTTTACATGCGAGAGCAGCACACACCTAAAACTTTGACCGCTATAATCTTTACCGGTAATAATGGGTCGTTTTAAATGCATTTACAGTTAAATCCAGGGTACGATTTTGGCGGAGATTCGTTTTATATTCATGCTCGAATCCCATGAATATTTAAACCGGTGTTTTGTATTTAATCCTTCCTGGAATTGGGCGGACCCTACCCCGTAATGTTCCCAAATATTTCGGGGCGCGAATTAGCGCGGTCACTGTTAATATGGCGTACTTTATGATCCTCGTTATTGTGTTAAGTTTTTAAATATTTAATATGTGTGGGTTGCGTGCCAATTTTTGATAACTGCATGCTGTTAAGATTAATCATGCTGGAAATACGTGATTTACATATTTTAAACATCATTATTTGGAAACGCAGTATTTTCGATACCTTACACAACTTCACGATTTACTTGTGTGTAGATACACATACCAAAAAATAGTATTTGTGAATTAATGCAGCGGCCTCAGGCAGTTCGCTAGCAATTAATGTACTAATTTTTTATTCACCAAGGCAGTTCAAAAAGGAAATGAATATTAATTCACTTAATTTAATGGTCATTGATAAATACGTCCCGGATTTAGGTTGGAAATATAAATATGTTTATCTAAAATATCTATATTATTTCAAAATAGTATGCCATTACCAAACAATATCGATAAATAAAATACAACCTTCGTTTATAGTTCGTGTCAAGAGCGATAGGTCTCTAATATGGCATGAGCGTGAAAATCAAATCAGTTTATTGGTGTAGGCAGGTAACATCACCTTAATTAAATATTTTTCCTTATCCTCCCCAGATAATTGCCGAGTATGGGGGTTAAAGATATTCGGGATAATTGAAAATGCTTTAGATAAATTAGCTCGGTTACGGATAACGTAATATAGATTAGACTTCGTAGAAAATTAATATTGAATTTTGCCCTTCCGCGGAAAAGGTGTTTAAGTTAAGTGATTACTTTGAAAAAGGAGTAAAACCAACCACTCCAATTTCCATTATGAATCTGATTATTGTTTTTGGTACCATAAGCCTTTACGAACGTATCACCCACCTAGTTGGAGCAAAGCATTTCGTCGAAGACGAAGAAATTTTCGTTGGTTGGATATCCTATGGCTGATCCTAAAGTTTGATAAAGAAACGTTTTTTTTAATGGGGAGTTATTAAAGAAAATCAAGTTCCTTGTCTTACCATACAAGGGTGTAACGTAGGTATACATTTACATTTCACTCTTATAAGCCCCAAATACTACAAGTAAAATAGGCGAGTACGTAATTCTAGAAACTAAAAAAATGTTATATACAAAAGTTAGGGTAGGGTTTTTCGTATATCTTAAAATAAATTTCACTTATTTTCTCAAAAAAGGCATTAACAGAAATGATATATATTTTTAAGTAGAACACCCTGTATATTAGTACATTTTTGGATTCTCATAAAGATTCTAAAATTCTTGTTTATGGTGCAATGTCTCTATTCTGATTTTTGAGTTTCCTTAAAAAGTGGTATTGTCCTTCATTTTGGCCACTTTAAACGCTTAAAAAATCTAAAATGACTTTCACATTCCCATCTCAGTTTTTGACAGTTATCTTAAAAAATATTAGTTTTTTGGATTTTCACTTCTTTTTTTATTTTCGATTAACCCTATAGATTAAACCACAAGATTGCTTGGCAACAACTAAGAGCGGAATCTGTAAGTTGAACCGTTTAGAATTTATAAATCTTCAAAGAGTCCAAAATGCACCAAAATACCACCTTTGAAGTGTAGAAAAGTAGATATGGTCCACCCGCATCGCCCGGTGAAATACCAGCACATTGGCTCAGGTGGCGTGAAATGATCTCTGGTTCATGTTTCGTCCCCATGCATTTGAGATCTGGTTCCCAGGGTGGAAAAGAAAAGAAAAAAAAATTGCATGATGGAGGCTCCTAGATCAAAATATTCCGGAGGTAAAATAGCCTCCCATTTGGATCTGCGGGTGGAGGCTGGCCGGGTACCATCAGGCCTGAACGTCTCCAGGATAGAAAATAGACTGCTATTGGATTTCTGTAACTTATTAACTCAGCCCCCCAGCACCTAACATCAAATAAGCCTTATATTTTAGTTCTATCAGAAAAAAAGTGAAATCAAGCACTATACATGTTCTTTTGAATATACCCGGATATGACGTTTACTCCCGATTTCGACATAACTCTGGATTACCTGTTTTATACGAGAAGATTTATGTGGTCAACGAGAAGAAATATACGAACCTAAGGACTTCGATGTCATGTGGTTCAAATTAAGCACAGATCGATCAATCAAATTCATTTGTTGCTTGTATAGACCACCTAGCGAAAACTAACCCAAACTATCCAAGGTAACATCACCATCAATTGTCATAGTAGCAGACTTCAACGTACATAACATCGACTGGTTGAAACACTTTAACAAAAACGACGATGAAGGACGAGAAGCCGACTCTTTTGCTATAAAGGAGCGTACAGACCTGATGAGACGCGCGCGCGACACGCACGCGACGCGCCTACCGCGCGCCTGCTACGCGAACGCGACGCGCACGGTTTTCTCGCGCGCCTGTTGTGAGCCATGTAGATAGACCCGCGCGCCACGCGACTAAGTTCTAATGCACTTCTTCACTGATTCTCGCGCGATTGCTACGCTCCTACTACTACCCGTCCACACTGCGCCTCGCTATTTCTTTGATCTGCTGTCGAAAAACCGACGGCAGACGGGTACCGACGCGCCCGCCAGCGCCGCGCGCGCGCCCCGTCCACACTTAGAAATTTTGGACTGTCGCGTGCGTGTCGCGCGCGCGTCGCGTCAGGTCTGTTCGCACCTTAAGTCACGGGCTTATTCAGCTGGTTGACAAGCCTACCAGGATCCCTGAGCGTCAAAAAAAATTTGCTAGCCTCCTGGACCTATTTTTATCAACTAATCCTGACCGCTACACCGTAACTGTCCAACCTCCATTGGGCTCATCAAACCATAATCTTATCTCCACAGTCTGTGAACCTACTATAAAAATACAGAAGCCACAGGGTACCCTGAAAGGTTTGGGACTGCAAAGTGGCGTGATCTTCCCGAGTTGTATCTTTCTTTTTTTTGGAAAGCTGTCTGATTTAGGAATCAAAACACCCCTGCATCTGCTGACGAGATAACTCAAGTTATCCTAGCTGGTATGGAAGCGTTCATCCCCTCTTCTATGAAATGTATTTAAAACAGTAAGCCATGGAGAAACTGCTCAAGAGCAGTCAATGCTAAAAATGCAGCCTACCGCAAATGGCGCCGAGATACGACAGCCGAAAATCGAAATATATTCATCACGACTAGGCTAGCAACCAGTGTAAGCAGCCCATTGACGAGAACAAGGAGGGATATAAAGAGCAAATCAACAACAAGCTTCTCAAGTGTCCTAACGGATCAAGATCGTTTTGGTCAGTTGCCAAAGCTGTCAATCAGGGTTTCTCAAATACGTCAATTCCACCATTGACCAAAGACGCTGGCTCAATAGCGGAGAGGGCCAAAAAAAAACCAACTATCCCGAGAGTGAATTCCCAGGTCTAGTATTTCGCCAACGCCAAGTGAAACGAATACTCAAAAGCCTAGACACTAACAAGACCACATGACTTGATGGCGTTCCAGCAATAGTCCTTAAGAAATATGCTGCTGCACTAGCAGCTCCACTATGCAGGCTTTTCTCCCTGTCATATACAACTGCATGCTTTCCTTCTGGCTAGAAATGCACTCAAGTGCAACCAATACCGAAGGAAGGTAAAAAAAAACGATTCCAAATAACTACCGTCCAATTGCTTTAGTTCCCACCATATCTATAGTCATGGAGAAACTGATCAACGAACAGCTCTTAAAATATCTCGAATGGGCAGGCATCATAAACGATCGCCAGTATGGCTTCCACAAGCACAGATCAACGGGAGATCTCTCAACTTACGTGCCCTACCTGTGGATCAAAACCATAGAGAGCTACGGCGAATCTCGAGCAGTGGCTCTCGACACATCCAAAGCATTTGATAGTGTGTGGATGACGAATTGTTAAGCAAATTGACAGCATATGGACTACCACCAGCACTGCTTCTAGGGTGCTCCAATTTCTTAAGGGATCGAAGCATCCGAGTTGGTATTGATGGACATCTCTCGGAGGAATTGAAAATCAATGCCGGAGTTCTCCCACACTGTTTCTGCTCTATATCAACGATCTCTTAGACAGGACAAACAATTCTATTTACAGCTTTGTAGACGACAGCACTCTTATATCCTCATTCATGTCGCGGACTGACCGCTGCTCGTTCCCAACGCGAGCGAGTAAATCAGATTGCTGCGATTATATGAACGCCATCGTGGAATGGGGTGAGGAAAATAATGTCCAGTTTAATGTAGGAAAGACCCAAGCAGCTATCGTCTCAAAAAAAGCAAACACCGTAGGACCTGACTTATCAATGACAGACAGGACAAACACTGACTCTGGCCTCATCCATAAGCTTGCTGGGCATTCACGTAGAAAACAACATGTCTTGGCGTAATCACGTCACCAAAATTACCAAGGCAGCAGCACAAAAGCTAGGAGCTGTTATTGCTCTATAAGGCCCAGATAAGACCATCTTTGGAATACTGTTCCCATGTGTGGAGCTTGGCACCCAAACACTTGCCCAAGATATTGGACTCCATACAGAGGAGAGCAGTCCGTCTTGTGGATGACCCAGAGTTGACTAAACACCTTGATAGCCTTAAACATCGAAGACAAGTGACGGACCTATTTTTTTACTATCGATACTACTAGGGAAGGTATTCGAACGAGCTGGCACTTATGATTCCACACAGCACACCCGTCAGACACAAGCTGCTCATCAACACATGATTCAGTTGCGAAAACCTAGGACGTCCTTATTGCGGGACTTCTTTGTCGGGAGGACATTAAAAAAAACAATTGAAAATGGATCCATAGTACCATAAGCAAAACTTGTTTAAAATCGTTACGAGAATCCAAAAATGTAATAATATATACGGTGTTATTTAAAATATATATAATTTTTTTGTACTAGTTTTTTTGAGAGACCATGTATAAGTGAAATTAATTTTAAAAGATAATATACGAAAAACCCTACAACTTTTGCATAAAAGGTTTTTTAACCTCCTATAATGATAACCTATTTTACTCGTACGCTCTGTTGGATCACCCTGTACCTCAGAATCTCGCCATAGCCGGGCTTTGTGCTATGAATCCTTTTCATCTACATAATAGTTCCTATTTAATCCACAAATTTTGCATCCATTTGACAGAATATCTCTTCCCATAACGTTTGTGCGAGATCCTTTGATTTCCACAATATCATCGATATACATAGAAAAACATATTTGGTTCTAATAAAACAGATAACAAATCATAGTCCTCAAAAACTTCTATGGTGACATTTGTTGGGTGAATGTACCATGGCTGCTCTCAAAGTTTGATAAACCAATGTTTAAATAGTAAAATATGAATAGAACCAAGTTCCATATCTTATCATAAAAGGATGTAACGTTTCCATTTAACTCTTACAAGCCCCAAATACTCTTATCAATTTTGGAGTGGACGAAACTTTTATTTCATTTATATGGTCTTTATTTGAAATTTGATTTCCTCATCATAAGAATCAGCCAACATATTTTGCCTCTAATAAAGCAGAGGACAAATCATATTTCCCGAAAACTTTTTTTTTCTTTAAATAGTTAAATATGAAGAGAACCATGTCTGTAACGTTTTTATTTAACTCTTATAAGCCTCAAATACCAATTTTGGAGCGGACGAATCTTTTATATTGACAGACTTAGCCTTCAATTATTTATAGTCTGTCTGGTCTTCATTTGAAATTTTAATTCTACATCATAAGGCACTACCAACATATCATCGACATACATAGACAAACATTTTGACTCGAATTAAGCAGAAGACAAATCATCTTCTTTGAAAATTTCCATTAAGATATTTCGTTAGTTGGATGGCTGATTCCACAGTTTGATAAAAAAAAGTTTCCCTTAACTTCCGCTGTTCTCTTGTTCCGTTAGGCTTGCTAAAAAGTCTGGTTGTCGTTCATAAGAAAGCCTGAAAATGAAAAATAAAAACTGCTACAAATTAGATCTCAGTGAAATTTTGACCAACATGTAGTGCTGTCATTTGGTGTTTATGTTTAAATTTTTATCGCATGCATGCATAGATATTTAGCTTGAAATCGTGGCGAAACATTGGTTTCGTAATAAATATATTTTCCCAAACAAGCTGATATTTTATTTTCCATCTAACACTGGAATTAGGAGACTATAACGCTCTAAGAAATTAAACCTACTTTTTTACTTCCCATGTGTTCTCCTAACACCCGTCATTATCTATGAGAACAAATATGTCCGTATTATTGCTACTTTATTTTTAATTTGTCAATCAATAAATAAAATATAGAAAACATATTTCAAAATCCCATCATAAAGGCGAGACAGTAAGTATATTAACTTAGTGTTTATAAATTATCACTTTTCTTTTATATTCTTGTGCTGTTAATTCCTTCATATTTCACTTTATATTCTTAGATATTAAATTAGATTAAAAAGTCAATTAAAACTTTCCAACATATGCATTAGATGCAGCTGTCAAATTATAACCTCATGCTACAAAGAAAACTTTTGAACTGATGCAGATGCACAAAGTCCACACGAGTCACATAAAATATTAAAAATCACGAACTCTGTCGGAGTAACCGTGGGCGAGCCGAATTAATTCAAGGACTAACATTAACTATACGCAGGTACCAGGGTACCTATATATGCGGAATATATACCATCCATTCGATTGCAGCTTTATGGTTAACTCAGTGAAAACTTTGACTGACGTTATGTTAATGAGGAGAAAGAGACTAGATTCTAAAAACAATTTGGCTTACACAAAGTGTTCCAAAAATTTATGTAAGGTAGTGATTTCAGCAAAAAAAAACATTCAAAATTCAGTAACCTGGCAACATCGCATTTTGAAGCAACAAAATGTTAGAGTTGAACAAAAGATCCAATAGGACGCTAATTTCAATAAAATTAAGTACTGGGATTTACTCATCTTCTTGGTAAGTCGCTCGAGTGGAACCTGTTCCAAAAAGGCAAGAAGACCACGTCCTCAAACTATCGCTTAATTGCCTTGCTTCCAAGAATCTCCAAAGTCAAGGGAGGTGTGGTCAATCAGCAACTACTCAAGTACCTCGAGACCAACAGAATAATTAGCGATAACCAATAAGGATTTCGCAAAGATAGATCGACAAGAGATATCGTCGTTAATATCGCGAAGTGGCCTAACTTAAAAAATGATGAATTGTGATAAGTCAATTTTAATTTACAATTTACAATGAATATATCTCATATTCAGAAAACACGTAATTTCACGACGGACGTAATCGTAAAAATGGTCATATTAATGGGTCAATTTAGGATAGTTAGACATAACAGCAATACGGTTACATTAATAGCGCGTTACGGTTTTGCTCTTACCATTAAATGGAAAGTCCTGAAAACTTTAAAACGCTCTCCTGTGAAAGTGTCAAAAAAGAGTTACACCATTTCGTGAAATTGACACATATGGAGTAGGGCAATTGAGAACTACAGAGAAGCTCGAACGATTGCACTGGATATTTCAAAGGCATTCGACAGAATTTGGCATGACGGATTGAACAACAAACTGCCATCCTTCGGACTGCCAGCGGCTCTCTGCAGCTGGCTTGCCAATTTCCTTAAGATCCGATCTCTGCACGTTGCAGTTGATGGTCACATTTCAGACACATTCACCATTAATGCGGGCGTGCCTCAGGGCACAATAATTTCACCAACTCTGTATTTCATATATATTAATGACCTGCTGACCCAAACCAATCATCCTGTTTACAGTTTTGCAGATGACAGTACCCTTCTCTTCCAATTAATCAAAATCTGCAGAAAGTTCGAACTTGGGGAGAAGAAATTTGGTCCAGTTCAATGCAGCAAAAAGACAAGCAGCTACGTTTACCAAGAAAGCTAGTACGGGGGCCCTGACATCATTATGGCAGGATCAACCATTTATTCATCGTCGCCAATCAGACCATTGGGTGTCTCGGTCGACAACAATATGCCTTGGCATGACCACGATGCATCGCAAATTCAGCCTCGCAAAAGTTTGGTGAGCTATTGCGCAACAAAAATCTGTATACACCGCAGCAGCTGATCTTGTTCTATAAAGCGCAAATAAGGTCGTGGTTAGAATATTGCTCACACATCTAGGGTGCCGCACCTAAGCACACCCTAAAGCTGCTGGATTACATTCAGAAGAGAGCTGTGCGTCTCGTCGGCGATCCAGAGTCGACTCGGGATCTGAATAGTCTGGAACACTGCAAACATGTGGCCGACATCCCCTGGTTTTACACATATTTTCACGGCAGTTGTTCCCAAAATTTGGCCCACCTCATCCCGCCCACAGCAACGCCTGATACACAGTCACGATAGTCGGCAAGCGTGCACTCGTTCTTCATACAACTGGAAACACCAAGAACATCGCTTTACAAGGACTCCTTTGGCTGGCGCACTGCATCACTGTGGAACTCACTCCCAGGACATCTTTCCCCCCTAATAATTACAACCTACATATATTCTAGAACCTTGTCAATCAATATCTTGGCACACACATCGCTCGTCGAGTGCCATGTGTGTGCCACTGCCATAAAAAAAGTTAGTTATTCCATTTAAAAATAGATAAAAACAAAATGGACACAATGTATAATAATTATGCATACATATGAAGGCTAAATTGATAAACGAGTAACTGATAAACGCTGACTGTAATAAATGCGCTCATGGAAGAGTATTAACAAATTGAAGCATATTCAGACAATGAACACAAGATTTACGAGAAACAAAATGTCGCCGGAACGGCTTTTAAACTCGGCTAATGTCATTTTAATGCGCTCCGGCTCATAAGCGAAAGCCGTTATATTTGCTGCTCTTTTCTTTTTCCCTTGAGGATGCCGGTGCATATTAAACATGCTTAACGTGTTGTCAAGCAATGTTTCGACTGGATCTCGATGGAAAGAGACGTAGTTTAAGTCGGGATGAATACAGATAGGTCCTCCAGCGAACATCAAAAATATGTGAGCCAAACTTAACGAAATAATAGAGAGAGATACAAATCGTATCAAGAGAGGTTTAAAAATTATGTGGCGAGATAATACTATATAAATCATCTCAATGGAGGGAAAAAACAAATATGCGGATATCAGTCAATAGGAGAGCGTTTGAATCACACCCACATAATATAAATTGGAAGATATTAATCGCTAAAGCTTTACGAGCGCCATTAAATTTAGACGCACTCCTTCTATGCCGAGTTCGAATATGACCCTGTATAATCCTCCTTTATAGATAACATTAAACCCACTTTATCGGGCTGTTACGAAAAGGATACGATCTTTTTAATTGGTTCCACTGTAAAACGAGGCAATATGTATAAATTAAGTTACATTTAAGGCCTTTTCGGTTAATTTGCTAGTTATTTTACGGCAGCGTCGAGCAATGAAGATTTGCGAATCGGTCTATAATGTCTAAATAATATTATGTTAAATATAATTATTCTAACCAATCGGGAAACAAATTTAGAGGCATTATATTTATGATTTAAAATATTTTATTTTGCGAAAATTATAGAGTTACAAGAGACGACCAGCTATCGAAAAAATAATGCAGGTCATAATGAAAAAAAATGTATCTTTTTCATCATGACAATAAGCTCCTTCCTTATTCTCTGTTCTGGACCATACTGAGTATAGTGTAGATCTGGCGCCCCTTAACATCTTTCATTACAAAACTTGTAAAATTTCCCATGTTAGTTTGCAGACCATGACCAATTGACAGAACCTATTGATTATTTAATTATATCTACAGTGTGTCCAAAAAAGTATGCAACATATGGGAAACTTTTTTATTATTGATTTCTCAGAAAATTTTATTCTTGATAAAAGTTGGTGCTTGTCCTAAAACAGTAAATGAGTATTTTAAATTTTCTATACTGCTTTTAGTGCGGGCGCAAATGTCATTTTTCCGAAATCGCGTCAAGAGTAAAGTACCTTAATTTATAAAGATACAGCAAAATCTCATAAGGAAAAGTTCTTCCAAATTAAAAAAGTAATCTAAATATGAAATTTGAGTTAAATACATCAACTTTTAGTTTTTCTTTTTTTTTTCTCGTTTTTTTCTTAAACGTTACGCCACTGGAGAATGTTTTGTTCTTTTGTTATTAGTATACTTGCCAAGTAACTTCAAAATTTATTTAAGATAGAAATTAGTTACATAGTTGCATAATGTTGCAGTTTTTCCAGAGATAATAGCCAGTTTAGGTATCAGTGTGTTGCAAACACATTTAAACACTTTTGATTCAAAAATTTTTCGACTCAAAATCATGAATAGACCCAACTCTTTTCATTTCATGTAAAACAACTAATAATTTATTTATCTTTTGCACCCGATAAGTAAAATATGCCCAAGTATCCTAAAAAGCCATATAAAATATTTGGTTTTGAAGAGTAGGCCATGTATTTGGAATAAAAACAAGTAAATAGCAATAATTTTACTTCGCTCTAAAATATGAAATTAATTATTATTGAGTCAGTCATTCCAATTGTATTTTGTAATAATTAATGTGGACAATATTTTGGACTAAAATTGTTTAAATGTGTTTGCAACACACTGATACCTAAACTGGCTTTTATCTCTGTAAAAACTGAAACATTATGCAACTATGTAACTAATGTCTACTTTAAATAAATTTTGAAGTTGCTTGGCAAGTATACTAATAACAAAAGAACAAAGCATTCACCGATGGCGTAACGTTTGAGAAAAAAATCGAGGAAAAAAAGGGAAATTAAAAATTGATGTACTTAACTCAAATTTGATATTTAAATTACTTTTTTAATTTGGAAGAACTTTTCCTTATAAGATTTTGCTGTATCTTTATAAATTAAGGTACTTTACTCTTGACGCGATTTCGGAAAACTGACATTTGCGTCCGCACTAAAAGCAGTACGTAAAATTTGAAATACTCGTTTACTGTTTTAGAGCAAGCACCAACTTTTATGAAGAATAAAATTTTCTTAGAATCCAATAATAAAGAAGTTTCCCATATGTTGCATACTTTTTTGGACACACTGTATAGGTCGAGTTCTAATTGATGACGAAATTTCGGCCATTTTGTGGTCTCAATGAACAAATAGCGCACCCAATCAGAAATAGAATCCAAATCTATCTAAATCTAAATAATGTAAATGCGTGTTGGATAAACAAAGCATTAAGTCATATGACCCGATGGCAATCGTATCGACTTAGACAAATGACGGGCCCATAGGGTTTTGTTTGTTTCACATATCTATTAGATCTTCATATTCAGATACGATTATTACATTATTAACCGCGATGCTTGCATATCGAAATTTTGGTATATTTCGAAAATCTATCAGTTATTGTCATAAAAGTTAAAAGATTTCCATAATGTTGTGAATACGGAAAAATTGAATTTAAAAATCATTTTTGAGCCAAACTGAAAAATTTACTATTTTTTCATGAAAAGGCGCAACCATTTCTAAGTGACCTCGAAATTCCACGAAATTTATAAAGGTATAGGTAGTTATCTTTCCGAAATCCTTGCAAATTTTGAAAAATTGCATATAAAGAGGGAAATGCGTTCAATTCGACGTTTCCGTTTCACATAAATCGTCTGAAACTTACATGATAGACTCAAATTTTTTGTAAATTTCGAAAACCTATGAGTTATTGTCGTGAAAGTTAAAGGTTTTCCATATATTCTCTTGTAAATTCGAAAAAACTGAATTTAAAATGATAAAATTAGATACCATTTTTCAACGAAAAAACCTAGCCCCTAAACGACCTCGAAATTTGAGGCAAATTTATAACGGTACGCAAATATCACGAATTCTTCCCAAAGGCCTTGAAAATTTCGAAGTATTGCTTATAAAAAGTTAAATTGCATCATTTCGCATTTGCCCAGTCAAATTGGACAAATCGGCAAGAAAAAATCCTAGAAAGTTGGATTCCTTTTTAACCACTTACACTTGGGTTAACATATATCAAAAGAGGGTGAGCGGGAGGAGAAAAGGAATGTAAAGCTACTATTTTTTAAGTTTTTCGCTTATATCTCGCAAACAATCATTCCTATCGACTTTTACCTCCGTACCACAATTGAAGCCGATACAATTGTCTACAAAAATAGTTCCATGCATTTTTGTCCTGGGAGTAACCGTTAGCGAGTTATAGGCCTAAAAAGAGACACATAATTTCCAAGAATGTGCTTCTTTTGCATTGAAAATCAAATTAGCGTCTTACTATATGATATTAATAATAATAATTCAACAGATGATTTGAATGGAGCAGTTAATTGAATTTACTGGATCAAACACTTTATTAGGTGAGCAAGAGGGAGGGCTACGAGTGTCCACGAAGTCCTACGAGTCGTCCTCATATGCTGCATTTTTGGCTTCACCCTTAACATTGAAAGCCGAATTACAGGCTTGTCCAGTAGCATCATCGGTCGTCCTCATATGCTGCATTTTTGGCTTTACCCTAAACGTTGAAATCCGAATTACAGGCTTGTTGAGTAAATAGGCAAGCAACGAATGTTCCAAAAGGGGGAGTAGAGTGCGTGAGCAGGGACCTAAGCGATGTATGAGACTTGTTCTGGATGCTTATAGAGTAAACATACTAAAAGGCCAGACGTCTAGGTGGGGAGCCGGAAGGGGGGGCACAAGGAAGGTTCCATTTTTTATTTTTTTTGCTTATATCTTAAAAACGGTGCATCGTACGGAAATTTTTTCTTATATGACATGAAAGCATATGAAGTTCTCTACAACTTTCTTTCCATATACCTTTTTCGAAATCGCAACCGTTTGCGAGCTACACGCTCGGGAAAAGTTAAAATTAAAAAAAAAAAAAAAATTACCTCACATTTGCCATCAAACATTCTTTCATATCGTTTAAACTATTCATCTGAGAAAAAAGATTCTTTTAGAAAATTCCCTTTAAGAATATATATACATATGCCAATATATCTCCAGCCGGTCAATATTACATCAATTGAAAATTTTTCGTAAAATTTCATCTTTTTCAGAAGACTGTTTTTGTTATTCCTGAGCCAGAACTATCGCTTGTGTGTATCGTCCAATAATATGTGTTGCTACACATGAAAGCGAGATACTAAATGCAGTAAACAAAAATCTTGTTACATGACAAACAGTAAATTTTATTTTAGAGGTAATAAAATAAGACACGTATAAGGTAAGTAAATATTCACGGCCGCGGCCCGGCCGTGAGGGCCCTGGGAAGGGTTCTCCATCTACGGCATTTTCGTCCTCCGTTGTGGGTGACTTGTACTGAAGGGGCTCTAGGTCGTCTTCATCATCCTCCTCGTCGTAAATAGGCACTCGGCTGAGGCAATTTTCTTGACAGTGGAGGCACGCCGCAGAACAGTTCAGCACTGCTTTCCGACATCCACATTTGCCACTAACACAATCCTTGGTACAGCCGCAAAATATCGTTTTCAATAGGACCTCCGGTGCTGGTGGATGTTCTGCTGCAATTGGCACCAGGGTGTCTCCTACATGTTTCCAACCCCACTCTTGAGGGCGCATCTCATTCCCGAGCCACTGCTGCATTTGGTGGTAGGTGCGCCGGGAATGCTGCTTATCTGCGCTATCAGTTGGTGGGTGGGAGCTGATGCCAGGCTTAATATTTGTCACTGACCTCATGAACGATCGGAAGCGGTACTGGTTGAGGGAGGTCTGACTTGCTAGTGCCCCATACCATTTGAGGAAGCACATCTTCCCAGCCTCTTCAACGTCGCCGCGAGTGGAAGAGGGGTTGTAAAAGGTAACTGCCGCTTTCTGAATGGTTTGTGACTTAAAGTACAATTTTGAGAAGCCCACCTTGCTCTTCCTATAGGTGCGTATCCACCAAAAAATCATTGGGAGCAAACGTTTACAAATGCAAACGTTTGTAACTGTTTGCAATTCAATTGTTGGCAATCGTCTCTACCAGCCAATTATTCGCAAACAACTGTACCCAAAAAACAAAGCGCGCACATAAACAACAAATCCTTTTGATTTACCGACACCGCTCGGAACACGACCAAATGATTGCAAACGTTTGCGAATGCACGTGATATACGTCGCGTCTCCACAAAACAAATATTGAGTCTCCAAATATTTGCAAACATTGTGTGTTTTGTATCGCAGGTAGTAAACGAATGTAAGAACAGGACGTATTTAAACCCACGCTGCTGCATTCCTTGGGTGGGTATTATTGTTTTAGTTTTCCCTCGGCCGGGTTTTAACAGCTGGATGTCTTGGGTGGGAGGAGTGAAAGCTATCAAAAGAACGGCGAGGCCTACAAATTCACCAACAACAGCTACAGAATTCTAAGTCGATTGCTCCACAGCAGTCTTTACGATAAGGACGTCAACATCATCGGTGGCCTTTAGACTCTGTATCCCATATTTCGGAAGCTTTGTATGTAGTAAGGAGATGAACTGACCTTTGTTGGTAGGATTGGACAAAAAAATCTTCTTGTTTCACAGGTATCGATGTGTTCCATGTTAAGTTTATGTCAGCCGACCTCCTCAGTCTGTTGGTTGAGTTCGAGTACCCATCAAATACCACAGTGCGACTGATTCCAGGGTAGTGGTGGATGACGTAGGTGATATATCCATTACAAATGGTAGCAACGGAGGCTTTTTTTGTCAAATTACTCTATGCAGCAGAAATCCTCCGTCCACTACTATGTTCATCTGAGACAGTTGAACAGCCTTGTCGGTAGGCTCAAACATCGTGTGACTGTTTTCCTCATCTCATTTTCGTTAAACAAGGCCCAGGGAAATGGGGCCAACTCGCACTCGAAGAATTTCATCAAATCCTCCTCTGATCATTTGCTTATAAACATCCCCTGAAATAGAAATATGGGGTCAACTGCAATCTTTTTATGGTAAATTTTTATCGATGAGCTGACAGAGGAAAGAGGAAGTGCGCGGTCTTTGCGCGACAACCTGATATTTGAGAATGGCAAGTCCATCGTCTTAGTCATTGCCTCTTTACCAATTCGAACAACACCGCAGTAATTTACTCGCAATTGATATAATTTCACCGGTTTGTGAGAAGGGATAGGATATGTATCAAACCACTGACTGAGCTTGGTAATATTTACTGTATCTCTACTCCGGCGGGCTTGTCCGAGGTCCTTGTGCTGTTCACTTGACGTGAAAAGAACTCCGCAAAACTCTTCGAGGGAAGTACAGATCTCATGAGTTGCGGTCATACCAACTAACCACTTGAGGAGTACATTGTGTGATACCTCTGCCTCCCGTTATGCCTCCTCGGGTTTTAAGTGATCGCACCAATGTGGTTTCAATGGTCATATCCGACCACACTCCTGACCAAATGCGATCAGAGCGCCGCAAAATAAAGTAGCCGCTGGTGTAAAATTCATCGTATTCTTCAGGTATGAACGTTGATGATAATTGCTCCATATCCTGAATATATAACTGGCGCAAAGTCGAAGGGGAAGTGTCCAGACGCATGGAGGTATGGTATCATCTTTTTTACACAGTTTAGGTGCGCATCCCAACCACCGGATCTTTCTGCATGTATACTCTTTGACGAGTATATACATGCTTTAAGCTGTTCCAACTTCTCCCCATATTTCTCGGCCAACTGTTTGATGATTGGATTTCCCTTTAAAGCATGCAATGCGGGAGGCTCATCGAGGAAACCAGACAAAATTTCCGTGAAAGTGGCTTTCTCTTCTGCTGTAAATTGGATTTGGTCAGGTATTTTTGGCTCATTTCATCTAAAGAATGTAGCCGCTTAGATGTACTTGGTTTGATAAAAGCATGGCAATAACCAAACATGCCCTAAAATTGTTCAAAGTTTGTATGAGACACCCAGACCGTAACTGAAACAATGTTTTCACTGCCGACGAGTAAAATGCAGACTTAAATCCAATACATGACATATCTGAACGTCATGGCGATTGACAAACTAGCATGACGTTGCAATACGTAACGGCATGCTAGTTTGTCACCGTGCGCTCATGAGGGCTTCTTCTAAAACGGGCGAAATTTTACGAAAAATTTTACAATTGATGTAACTGTTGACCAGTTGGAGATATATGGGCATGTATATATATTCATATATTGGCATGTATATATATTCTGAAAGAGGTTTTTTTGCGATGAATAGTTTAAACGATTTGAAGGAATGTTTGATAAAAAATGTGGGGTAATTTTTTTAAAATTTTTAATTTTGACTTTCCCGAGCATGTAGCTCGCAAAAGGTTGCGAATTCGAAAGAGGTATATGGAATGAAAGTTGTAGATAATTTCATACGCTTTCATGTCATATAAAAAAAAATCCCGTACGATACACCGTTTTCAAGATATAAGCGAAAAACTCAAAAATGGGACCTTTCTTGTGCTCTACCCCTCCCGGCTCCCCACCTAAACGTCAGAACTTTTAGTATGTTTACTCTATAAGCATCCAGAACAAGTTTCTGAAGAAATCGCTTAGGTCCCTGCTCACGCATTCTACACCCCCTTTATTGACTGAACTAAAAATATTAATAGATACTTGATTCAATATAGATCATTTGAATGAAACTTGCAGTAAATTGCATGTACTGGGCCCAACAGTCTATTAGAGGGTATCACGGGGGTCTATCAGGTCTTCTGAGTCATCATCATATGATGTCGTCTTCAACATGAAGGGCGTTAGTTCACGCGCCCTCACAGTTATGGCATACTGAAGAACAATGAATAACTGCCTACAGCCTCTGGTGCAGCTGCAGAATATTGTTGAAAGCATACCTGCTGGGGCATGTCGATCTAAGGTTGTTAGGGGTTGAAGATTTCCATTTACTCCTTTCATTCCACCCCAATCAGTAGATTCCAGTGTGTTGCCAAGCCATTCTTGAACTTGCAAATATACTCTATATGAGCCTTGCATTGCAGATCCTAGTTGGTGGTAGAGAGGGAGGGTATGGCTTCACTCTTGTGGTGGAATTTAAAAACGCTGAGTAGTGCTCTTTGTTCAGGTCTGTTACTCTGGCGCTGTACAGTGCTAGGAACATCTGTTTCCCGGGGTTCCCCTCAGGGGTTGAAGTCTTTGCGTAAAATACGCTGGAGATTGAATTGGTGCTTTCTCTCATGAATAATTTAACAATTGATTTGCCAATCTGAAAAATTGCGCAAGTGGTATCGCAGCAGCTAAAAGCGTGAATAAACAATAGACTTTGGGCACAGTCAAGTTCCTGCAATTCATCAGACGAATATTTTATTCCTCTAATGAATTATAGGAACTTGAATGTGCCCAGATTATTGCGAAATTTTTCACAGATTTCGAAAATCTACCAATTAATGTCAACAGAGTTAAAAGTTTTCCATAATCTTCTCTTTGGAATTTGGAAAAAGACAATAATTTTTTTCACGAAAAGACCAAACCCTTTCTAAATGCTCTCGAAATTTCACGTACATTTATAAAGGTATACGTAGTTATGCGTTTCCACTCGAAAGGTTTTGAAAATTTTGAAGTATTGCTTATAAAACGTGGAAATGCATTATTTCGCATATTTAGTTCGAGAAATCGCTAAATCTGACGTTTCTAGTAATTTTCACACGTATCGCCTGAAACGTACGTGATAGATAAAATATTTTTTATAATATCTCTCTGAAAACTATCATTTTCGACGTCTCTGTAGAGCAAAGAAAGTAAGTCTTTTCGGTCCGGGCACGGGAAAAATTTTCCCGGTCCCTAATTGGGGAGCGGGAAAAGTTTTCACGCTCCCTGATTTTAAGTGCTAAATGTGCAGTTATTTAGTCACAGAATAAGCATAAAGTAGAATAAATTGGGTTAAAATTATACAGCGATGCAGTCTACAAGATTAATCTAGTACATTTTAGCGTCAATAGTCTAATTTTAAGTAAAATTATTTTATTTATTCTGACATTACTTGTCACAAATACTTCAAAATTAGCTGCCTATTCAATTACAACAAAGCATTCAAACACATTTCCATAGCAACGCTTGATGAATATTCATTGATTTGTATAGGAGTGGATAAGCAATAGCCGCCTGTCGCACTATTCAAAAGTGGCAACCTATGGGCGAAAAAACAGGTTTCTGCGCATGACAAAATCGGCGCAAAATGGAAAAACATAAACAAAGAAGATACCGTTTTCTCATGCGCACTAAAACACTTGCCGTCTCAGCAGGCGTCGGTCAGGATCGAACTTGGCTTTTGTCTTTGACGTGTTTTCGTTTTGACGGCGCGGCGTTTTGAGTTAATAATTCGAGTTCGATTCGAGGCAAAATACCCGGGATTTCCTATTTCAAGTAAGTCTAATTATTATAAGTATTTCTTATTTATACCTTATTGTTTGTTTCACTATGCTAACTGGGGCCCATTTCACAATCGGCAAGACTCCTCTACCGAATATTTAGTGAAATAATCACTTTCGAAGTCCGGGCCTGCCTATTTACCTTCACGGTGCAACAACTAGCTCCTACTAATTTTCTAATGCGCAAGTCCAAATAGAAATCTCTTTGTTTACATTTCGCGGTCGTAAATTTGCCATGTTTGGTCTATTTATTGCTTATCCACTCTTATACAAATCAATGTGAATATTAGATAAATACCTGTCTTGCTTGTCTTGCAAGTTTGACGTTTGCTTTCATTTGAATACAAAATGTATTATGACATGATTTTGGAAACGTACAATTATAATAATTTTATGTTTATGTCTTGATTTCAGAGAGGTATTATGAAAAATATCGTTCATTACACATCCAGAAACAGCTTTTCCTGTGCTTGCACGACTTGCAGAAACTGTCGTGCGTGCACCGGAAAAGCCTAGTTTCTGGATTGGTAATGAAATATACTATTTGTGGATTTCGAAAATCTATCAGTTAATGTCAAGACACCATACTTTGTCTTGGGAATTTGGAGCGGATACAGGGAAGGAAAATAATGTAATTCAATAATTTACTTAGATCCAGACTAGTTTTCAAAGAAATTATCCTCTTGGCAAACTGAACAAGCTGTCAAAAATTCGCAACCTTCACCAATCTGTGAAGTTCTAGATATTCACCATATTCATGATTCTTAACCAACAACTTTCGAATATCGATAATTTCGACTCCATTCTTTTGGCGTGTGTATTTCATTTAATCATGTAACATTTATAAGTGTGTTGATCCAACATAGGAAATTAAATTAACGACACTGGATGTGTAAACATAATTTATCAGAGGCAATATTCCCTGATTAATAAACTTTAAGTAACCACCAGATTATGGTTCGTGTTATTAAAATTTCGCAATATTCTAAAGCGACGGGCGACAAGAAACTAAGGAAAATAAGACAAAAAAGGCCGTAAAACGGCTCGAGCGAGACGGGCAGGCTTTACAATTTAAGCTGCAATAATAGAACGACGAATTGAATATGTTTAGCGAATGTACGAATATGTTAACCACGCCAACGGAACACCTTTAAAAAGGAAAACTTAAATAAGATGAATACGATGTTTTATGTTTTTAAATTTTGTATTCAATGCATAAGCGGTAATATTATGTGGACAGTTAGTTTAATAGCAATATTAAAGAAATATATAACCAAGAGGGTTCTTCAACCTGGTGTTGATCTTCTCAACACAAGCTTTTTAATTTTGATTATGTAATTCCATTTGCTTATGTACAAGTAGAAACAAAGAATGACAAGCAATAAAGAATAATTGTAATTACACTCTACATAATGGCATTTTAAAAAAACATAATTTTATGCACATACCCAGACCAAGATTTGCCAAAATAAATACGGATACTTTAAAGTACGGGGCAGGAAAGAAAACCGGTTCAGTGTTATTATTATGCGGAACACTATATTATAATCTGCAAAATGAAATCTCTACGCTGTAATAATTTGCCGTTCATCGCAAACCGAGTATAATTTGTGCCAGTTAAACGATAAACGGACTCTCGCGACGTTTTAAGAAACTTTGCACTAGTGCACTGTGATGAAGCGTGTTTACCTATTCGATAAACGGCAACAGAGGAAACAATTAGAAGCGACACATGGGAAGTAATTGCTCACGTTATCGATGTCTGTGAAAGAGGAACAGAATATAAATGTTTAGATATTTCCATCAAACATCGAATAGAACGGTGTTTCTGAAAGTAGTATTAAAAAAATCGAAAAGAAACCGTGACCTCTCAAATCTTTCCACACTGTCTATATCTCCTGGCAAGAAAATAACATATCTTAGTAATTCGACGGACAATGGAAGATTTAACTTAAATTTAAAAATAAGTTCCGACCTGTAAAAACACTACTTTTCGCTAGAAAGGAGAAAATAGATTTTCCGCAGGAGTATAAAATCTTAAATCGGGTTTTAAGTTTAAAGGGATTTATTTAGCGCAAGTGTCAAAATAAAAGAAAATTGCTCATTGGCGGACCTTGTATTTTTCACTGGCGTGTAAAGTGTTTTGCAACCAAGAAGGTCGCATATTATGTATCTGGACGCGACCTGGGTAGGTAATGATATGCCAATCCAATGAACAAATGTTGGCAAAACAGCCGGCTAATTCTGATGCATGCTGGTTCAGAAGCTGGGTTTGTTCAAGATGCCGCTTTGGTTTTTCACTCGGCACACACAACTGCAAACTATCAATGACAGATGAATAGGGTTGGTTTTGAAAAATGGCTTAAAGAGGAGCTTCTACCTAGCATTCCTCCACAATTAGTCGTATTGGATAATGCCCCTTATTAGCCTCATGTACAGGGTGTCCGGTTATAAATGTAACCCCCCTTTAACTTTTTTATTTGCCCTCGTATAAAAAAATGTTAAATACAAAAGTTGTAAGGATTTTCATACAGTTTTCTGCGGTGTTACTAGAAAAACAATTGAACATCGAAATTCTACTGTACAGATTAAATTAATGTTTTTTTTAATGGGACACCCTGTATATTCTTCTGTATATCGATAGAGCTCTTTAAGGCGAGTTCAGTAATATAAAGTTTGCTGGGTCTAGCTATAATAGTTACCACGTAAATTGCAAGAATGTCGGGTATCTGATTGTTACTGAACCCCTCTCCTAAAATATTTATTTGGTGAGCTAGAAAAAAATCTTCCTTCAGAAGCTTTTCTGATGTTCAAGTGTTTTTCTAGTACCACCGCAGAAAAGTTTCTGAAGGAACCTACAACGTTTGTATACAACATTTTTTCCAGGCTCACCAAATAAAGAATTTAGGAGAGGGGTTCAGTAATAATCAGATACCCGACATTCTTGCAATTTACGTGGTAGCTATTATAGCTAGACCCTACAAACCTTATATTAGTGAACTCGTCTTAATGAGCTCTACCGATATCCGGAAGAATATACAGGGTGTCCCATTTAAAAAAACATTAATTTAATTTGCACAGCAGAATTTCGATATTCAATTGTTTTTCTAGTAACACCGCAGAAAACTATATGAAGATCCTTACAACTTTTGTACTTAACATTTTTTTATACGAAGGTAAATAAAAAAGTTAGAGGGGGGTTACATTTATAACCGGACACCCTGTACAGGGTGGCTCGAATTCGTGTCTATGTATGGGGAACTCGAAAACCGTAAGAGATACAGTGTCGGTCAAATTAAGGCAAAATTGAGCATTTAGGTGCCTAACAATATGCCGTTTAGAGAGTTTTAAAATTCCGAGTATTTATGGAGATATCCGGAAAAAACCGAAATTTTGAAAAATCGTTTTATTTTTTTCCTGGGCTTATTTAAAAACGGATTTCAAATTTAATTGCACTTTTGCATTGCCACTTTTTCCCCTCTATCCAATGATGATATCCAGTTTTAAATCTGACGTTTCGTCTTTAAGGGATCATCATCAACTTTCTTTTTTTAAATACGAACTATCTTTTTTTATCGTTTTTCAGATGGTATCGGCGTTATAAATATGAGTATGTGTTTTTAATTTTTTTTTATTTTAATTTTTTTTTATTATTATTTTTTTATTATTTTTATTTTATATATTTAGCTTTGGCGTAATTTTAAATAATTTAAGGTAGGCACTTTTAAAATTTTTATATTCTATAAAAATATTTTATTTGGTTTTTTGTGTTAGGGCTCAAATTTTCCACTTAATAATAAACAAAATAAAATATTTTTATACAATATAAAAATTTCAAAAGTACCTACCTTAAGTTATTTAAAACTACGCCAAAGCAAAATATATAATTTAAAAAATAATAATAAAAAAAAAATAATAATAACAAAAAAAAAATAAAAACACATAGTCATATTAATAACGTCAATATCATCTGAAAAACGATAAATAAAATTAAAGCTCGTATTTAAAAAAATAAAGTTGATGATGATCCCTTGAAGACGAAACGTCGGATATCAAACTGGATACCATCATTGGATAGAGCGGAAAGAGTGGCAATGCAAATGTGCAATTCAATTTGAAATCCGTTTTGAAATAAGCCCAGGAAAAAAATAAAACGATTTTTCAAAATTTCGTTTTTTTCCGGATATCTCCGGAAATACTCGGAATTTTAACACTTTCTAAACGGCATATTGTTAGGCACCTAAATGCGCAATTTTGCCTTAATTTGACCGACACTGTATCTCTTACGGTTTTCGAGTTCCCCATACATAGACACGAATTCGAGCCACCCTGTACAAGATAAAATACGAACTAAATATTCTACAAAATGTCATATCCTCTCTTGGCTCCAGATGATTAATCTCAAATTTGATCATACATAGGAAAAATTTCAATTATATGAAGTAATCTCATAATTCCAGTTATTACAAAGGTCTAGAAGAAAATTTATATTTATTTTCTAATTTTATCTGGCAAAATTACTATGAACAATTTAAAAGAAATTCCCTTCCTTATTGCGAAATTAAAAAATTTAATTGTTAACCATTTTATGTTGAAAACTTTACCCGCAGTAGTGTACGCATGTCGATGAAAAAATACATCAAATAAATTTCGTCAAAGCCCGGTTATGTCCCAGAACATATTAGATTGCGTAAATAAGCGAGATGCTTTGGTTGCAATTACGAGAGAGTATTATGGCATTTTATTTTAGCCCATATCCGCCACTGAGGCAGGGTACGCTCAAGCAAATTTCGTTGGTCACATGCTCTTATATTATATTAAAAGAAACACTTATTCATTATAAGATGAAACAAGTCAGACACAGTCTGAATCAAAAACCCGGCAGTATATTCGAAGCAACTCACTAAACTCGTTTAAATTTCGATTGTTTCGTGCATATTAAATCCAAAAGTAAAATTACTTGGCGGAGTTTGAAGCCTTGATTAAAAGTTTCACTCAGTTTCCTTTTTGCGTGTCGCAAATGGAATTAACAGTTACATAACTTTAATTGGTTTCAACTTTATAACAGCCATTTTATTTTAATCTCTCTGTAGTATTTCGTCTTTATCTTGCCTTAATAGACATAACGGAGTGAAAACAGAAAATGGGAAATATTTACTTCGTGCTTTTCATTTAATGTTCGATTTAACAAAATTCTTTCGTATGTCCGACATTTGCATAGCTAAATCCACGGCATTCAAAAAATATGTTGTTCTGAGTAAGACAGTAGATTCAGAGAAACTTGTTAAGAGAAGTACTAGGTATCACAGATTACTTAAACGTTAGTTGAAATGTGTCAATATCCCAAGCTCTCTACTGATTACAACAACAACATTCCATGTGCACGAAGACGCACTTAATTTTAATTGTAACGGTTCAGAATTAGTACCTATTTTATTGCTGGTTTAAGCTAAATTTCTATCTTTATTAATTAATTTGTATTTTTTTTTATTAAAATTTGCACCTGCGATTCGTTTGTTTTAATAATCTGTCATTCGCCATTCCGTCAAGAATGTATGGGAACCGTTGAAGCTTAGGAATAGATTAACGGTGTATATGATTTATACCTTGTGTGGTGGTGGTAAATTCCTTGTTTATGCATTTTGCATCTGTCTCTTGGGGTGATTAGACCTTATCGACTAAATTCCTCAATGGTCTGTTTTTCTCTTTGTTGGTGTGTTGTGAGTATCGGGAAGGTCTTCCTTCATTATTTTTTATTTATGTGTGTGCCACAGGTCACGAAAGACTAAGGCCCATAATATACCAGTGAGGATACCGTAACTTATACCGTCAACGTTGTCCAAGTATCGAAACATGCACACTTGGTGCATTTAGGCAACGCAGTAGTACTTCTAAGGTCGTTATTGTAGAACTACAATAACTACTACTTTTGTTGCTCTGCGGCCGGGAATCGAACCCGGATCTCCCGACGCTTGTAGAGAGCAGATGTAAAACTACGTGTGTCGAGTAAATTTAATTTAATCGTCATTTCATGTGTTATGCGGAAGAATTGGTGGCTTAAACTACCCCAAAGACTTGTGCGTAAATTTGAGACTAAGGGATAGTGTAATCCGGAGTGGTGAAGCGGATTTGCGGAGCTAGCAGTGCGGGCTGGGACCGGGAAACAATAGCAGAGGGCAAAATACCTAGTGCGGTATGAGCAAGTCGACAGTTGACGAACTTATCACTATTCGTGAGTACCTTGGACAGAAAAATGGACAAATTACTTCCGAAGATCATATTATCATGCAACGACAAATTCCTAGAAGATCGATAGCAGCGATAAAGAAAAAATGCCTTGAGTTAAAGAATGCCACAAATGCGGAGAATCCGAATGTAAATAACGCAGATAAGCAGGGACCCGAGAAATGGACAATAGAAGAGGAAAAAAGACTTGTTGCTGTGCTGAATATAATGCCAGACCGGATAAGCTAATAACACATAGACTAAATGCAATTTTGGGAACATTTCCAGGCCGAACGCAAAAAGCCTTGGCGACAAGATTGAGAGAATAAATACCCCGACTACTACTACCGAAGAAAAACAGCAATAGAAGACGAAGATAGCGAATCCGAGGAAGAAAATGCACTAGATGATGTAGACCAGAGGGTACAGAACCAACAAAAGAACCCACAAGGCCTTGAAGAGCCAAGGGATAACCAAGAGTTTGCAGTAGAACCCGAGCTGGAAACGCAGATTGATGAAAACAACGAGGACACAGTGCAACTAATGATAAAATTTGAAAAAATCCTTTCCTAAACTGGAAAAATAAAGAAAAAAAGAAAAAATTCTTTATAAAGCCGCAAACCCAAGTCCAGGTCGACAAAATTAATATGATTCTACGGGCAAAAATCCTGGAAATTCAGCGCCAGAAGCAAAATGTCTCCCAAGAAAGGACAAACATAAAAAAATCGATTTACATAGCAGGACTACTTGTGCATGGGAAACCTTCTGCCAGGGCATAACAGATGCACCTGGCAGTGCTAGGATCCATAGAATCCTCTCTAGAGAACCCGTTCAGGAGTTAGGATCGCTAAAACGACCTGACGAATCCTTTACGGAATCTGGCATGGAAACGTTGGAGCTTCTGGCTAGGACTCATTTCCCGGGATGTCGGATTTTGCATAATGATGAGGAGGGGCCTGTTTGGGACCGATGAAATCGGCCAAAAGCGGGCGGCTGGATTGTCCCCAAGAACATCATTAACGCATCAACAATTAAAAGTGCTATTCTAGCGTTTCAGACTTTTAAATCACCTGGTGAGGACGAAATATTTCCAGCACTGCTGCAGAACGGTCTGGAGGTATTAACACCGTTCTTAATCAAACTTTTTAGAGCCAGCCTAGCTGCTATACCTAGCAGCTGGACTAAATTCAGAGGGGTGTACATCCCAAAAATGGGACGTAGGGAATCAACACCTAACTCATGGAGACCAATAAGTGTGACCTCCTTTCTGTTGAAATGCATGGAAAAGATACTCGACGTGCACATTAGAACGGGTGCACTTGGTGAGTATCCACTGAATGCTCACCAATATGCGTATCAGACCGGCAAATCTACATAACTAGCACTAAACAACCTTGTCGGGAACATAACACAAGCGTTAGAAAGCAAGACTATCGCCATGGGTGTGTTCTTAGACATCGAAAAAGCATTCAATAATGCATTACCAAACTCCTTATACACAGCATTAGCTGAAAGAGGGGTTGAACCACAAATAAGGAACTGGATCAAGTATGTTAAACTGCAGAGTGGGTACAACAACCCTACAGGGGGAGAGCTACAGATTCAGGGCTGCTAGGGGATGTCCGCAGGGCGGAGTTTTGTCGCCCCTTCTGTGGTCTCTTCTGATGGATGGTCTGCTGGCGGTCCTCTCGCTGTGGGATGTGGAGGTGCAGGCATACGCAGATGATCTAGTAATACTGATTAGAAGCAATTTGCAAAGAACTATCTCAGAGCATCTGCAAGAGGTGCTAACCGTGGTCTATGACTGGTGTGAAAGGGAACAACTATCTGTGAACCCACACAAAAGAGTTATAGTACCGTTCACAAGGAAGAAAAGGCTGGAAGACCTAAGATCACCTTCACTCAAAGGAGAAACTATCCCATTTGCGAATACAGTGAAGTAGCTGGAAATTACCTTAGACAAAACAATTAACTGGAATACGCATCTGGATAAAATTGCCGTAAAAGCGAAACTGTCACGATGGACCTGCAGACGCATTTGTGGCAAAACATGGAGCATACATCCCAGACAAATGCATTGGCTCTATATCGCGGTCATAAGACCAATGATAACATATGGGGCAGTAGCTTGGTACTCTAAGAGCTTACAGAGCTTCGCGAGAATCAAATTATCTACCTTAGAAAGACAAGCGTGTCTGGCAATTAGTGTCATTTTCGGCACTACACCCACGGCAGCGCTTGAGTGGCTTCTAAATCTGCCACCTCTTCAAATAGTACTGGAGAAGGAGGCTAGATGGGCGACGTATAGATTGACACAAGCGGTGATCAACAATCCGCAGGCGATCATCATGGTGCCCAACAGGCTGAAAAATGCCAATGAGCAGGACAGTGTGTTGGGTCTACCATCAGATGTTATGCCTACCAAAACCACCTATTACCATGCCTATGACGTCCTGCTACCAGAGAGGGACGAATGGGCGAACGACTCTGAAAATCTGAGAATAACAGGGAATAGTTAGTTCGCTGATGGCTCCAAGACCATTGATGATACGGGAGCCGCTGCATGGAATAAAAATGGTAAGGTTGAGCTTAAATGTTCTCTAGGCAAACATGCAACCATTTTTCAGGCTGAAGTTAAGGCCATTGATTTGACTGCACAGTGGCTCATCGATAGAAACTGGAAAGGCAAGTCAATCAAAATTTTCTCGGACAGTCAAGCAGCTCTAAAAGCTCTTGATTCTAGCCGTTGTTCATCCAAGACAGTATGGAACTGCCAGGAACTACTCACCAACCTAGGGAGAGAAAACAAACTTCCACTGATCTGGATACCTGGACATACAGGATATGAAGGCAACGAAAAAGCTGATGCTCTTGTGAAGCAGGCGGCCGCAACGGCCTTCATAGGACCAGAACCAATAGTGGGAATACCATTACATAGCTAAAGCTAAAGAAGTCCTCTCCAGGTGGACACAAAATCAATTTGTAGACAAATGGAGAGAGTTACCAGGCCTAACACATTCAAAGTTGGCGGTGAATCTGCCATCAGGAGTGAGAACTGGACAGCTTCTTCAACTTGGCCGGCAGCAGGTACAGGCTGTAGTTAGCATGTACACTGGCCATTGTCGGCTAAGAAGCGACATGAACAAGATAGGGCTCTCCGAAGAAACGGAATGCCGCTTGTGCTTGGAGGACGAAGAAACAATGGAGCATGTTGTATGCCACTGTCCAGCAATGGAAAGAACCAGACAAACAGTCTTTGGAAATACTCAAATCACACTTGCAGATTTGAAAACTATCCACCCCAGAAAGCTGCTCGATTTCTTGAAAAGGATCGAGCCTCTGGCATAGTGGAAACCACATATGTGAGCCACAATAGACCAAGGGTCGCAGTAGAGGGTCCTATTTGGACCCACTCACGTGTACAAATACAATACTTGTGCAGGAAACAGTTGGAAATGGCAATAAACCCATACCAAAATTCATGGGAACCAGCAAGAAAATTAAAAAACTGGAAAGACATGTGGCTAATGCAGACAAAATTCTTAGTGGCGCTTCATTCAACGACAAATCGAAAAAGAAGCAAACATAATGAGAAAACTGAAAATGGACCCTAAATAATACTTAATTACCACCAAGGACAGAATGAGAAACCTCCAGGAAAAAAGCCAAATCCAGACAGAACAAGCCGCTTCCCAAAAGCTAAAATTCCGATTCATGGAAAGACCCACAATAAAAATCCTGGATAAGGCTAAAAATAAATCACTGGAACTAGCAAGGGTGGACGGGTTTTATACTAGCATATACCGCCCAGGACAAGATACCCAAGACACCCCAATACTGAACGGCTGGCTGGCAAAGTTCCAGAAGTTCAGCTCAGGAAAAAACTTTGAAGGTCAGATAGTCACCGCCAGGTTAACGGAAAAACTTAAGGAGGCCATACGAAAAGCAGCACCATGGAAGGCATCTGGACAAGACTGCATTCCAAATTATCTCTACAAAATACTTCCAAGCGCGCAGAAATACCTGACTGACTACAAAATCCCGACTTCGACAATAACAAATACCATTGACAACGTTATTCCAGACTGGGCCATCCCCGAAGAACAACTGGCAAGGAGTGACACATGGGGTACGGTGCATGGTATGCTGTGGGACAAGTCCATAACTCAACTAGCGAGACTCAGAAGGAGAAAACACTCTTTTAATTCGGAATTTTTCATCTTAATCGCTGAGGTTTCTCTGAAAGAACTGGGGCTGTTTAGAGCTTTGAATGATTAAGAATGAATTTTATAACGTTGTAAGCAATTAAACAATTAAACAATCAAGCGAGATGTCACTTTAAAAAATTGACCCTTACCTTATTGAGGTTGGTTCTTTATGGTGGGGATTTTCTTAATATAACATTGATTTTCTCGATTAGTGCTGTTCATCTCACATTTCAGAATCGTGTGACTTGTGATGCTATCTAACCAAGTAGATTTGTGCTGCTACGATCAACTCTAACTTTCCAGACTGAGTATTGTAGTTTAATTTTGAAGATCCCGGTAGTGATATATAGCATGCATGGGCAACACATGACGTAATGCGCATGTGAGAACATGCTAGTGCTTGAAATGTGCTGCGAGTGGGCGGAGCCTCGGCTATGACTTTTAGGAGGTTGGCAGCACTACAGGAATGTTCAGTATACGATCTGAATTAGGAGCATGTGTTGCAGTAAAATATTGGGAAAGCGAACTAAATAATTATTCTCTTTGTGACCAGCGTATTTAATTAAATAAAATAAGATTCGACATATCAAAATCTTTGGTGATTGTTTCCGAAATTGACGAGAAAGTGTTATTGTATTGGCAATGTGGTATGCAGCCGGTTGGCTGAGTTGTAATTGTCGAAAGGGAAAGCCTTCTTCCGGTACTTTCATATGGATAAAATTTAACAGCGTCACTTTTCAATAGTCAGCCATTACGACAGTGGTGGTCGAATGTAAAGTTTTTTCGTGAAAGACCCATTGATCTTTTTTTATCCGATCCGTTTTTAGGGTTACTTGTTTGGTGCCTAGATTAAAACCCTTTACTGGGAATTGTCACTGTTTCTGTCAGGTGAGTTGCTTTTGGTCTTTTATGAGTGTTACCACTTTTTGGTGAATTCAATTTCACGTGGATAGCTGCTAATTCCTTTCTCATTTTTCTATGCAGGCTCTGCCTCGCCCTTCTATGGAGGCAGGTAGCTGACTTCGATGTAAACAGATTTTATCAAAACTATTTACAGGTAAGAGATTGATTTTTCTTATTTTTTCTCGGTATATTATTTCATTTGCTCTGTCTGTGAATGCCTATTTTAGGCAATAAGCGAAACCTCGAATATATTGATGTTTAAAAGGGTTTTTGCCGACGGTTTTTTTTTCGGCTACGTCCACAAGTGAGAAGTTTCTTCTTAACTAGTTTATGACGAGTCCTTCTACGAGGGATGGAGCTGTTTATTTTACTAGGTGAAGTGCCTTCCCTTCTTTGACTGGAGGGTCCGACGCGATGGTGTAAGTTTCCTGCTGGGAGCCACTTTCGAGAGCTACGGACGCAACCCTGTAGATCAGTCCCGCGGACCAAACTGTGTGGAATTTAGTTCTCGTATATATGTACTTAACTGCCAGATAATTTCTATCAGAATAGTTATATTTTTATTCTTTAATCTTTATTTTTTTTTATAATTTCAATTATGACAACGTTTCCCAAACCAATTTAGCTAACTTACCAATATATGCGGACGACAGCTAGTAATACAATGGAGCTATAGGTTCGTGGATTCTTCGGTACACTTTAATAAAGTTATTAGGCGCCACCTAGTTAACAATTTACAATGCTATGAAATCCTGAAAAGTAATTTTTGCAGATCCGCTGTATAAAAAAAAAACAATTATACAGTACTATTTACATCACATGTACAAACAATAAAGCAATACAAAAGAAGCGCTTACATAATATTGACTATTATTGACAATTGTGCCAAATCCCAACTGTTAGGCAAATATACTGTCGTATAAATCAATAGCTTACTTAAATGATGAGTTGGTGTATAGCGCCCAGGGTTTAAAATTCATGAATTTTATTCTGCCGCAAGGATATAAAATGAGATATGTGTAACTAATCACTCAATCTGTAGAAAATCTGAATTTGCCAAGGCAGCCTTACAAATAGGTAAATGATATTACTGACAAATCATGAAGTAGGTATTCCTAATCTTAAAATATTCTCCAAATTAATACCAGTATTAGTATATTTACGGTCTATGCTTTGGAGATGCACAACCGAAGATAAGTAACAAGGGCATAACATGCAAGTGGTGGTTGTATCCCAAAACACGCAAAAATAGAAATTACAAGTAAGGGAAAGCGATATGATGTGTGTGCTAAAGCGGTATCCGTGGAGAGAACTCTAAAACAATTGTTTGTCTTAACACAAAATAAATATCTAGCAATGAAAAGATTTCTCATGACCTAACTAGTTTTTCATCTTACCTATAGAACTATCTATAGGTTCAATTGCCCTTTTCCTTCCTGGTAATGGCCAAAACCAATAATAGTCAATTAGGATTCAACAGGGATTCTTCACGTGGAGGTAGGATTCTCATAACTCAACAAAAACTTTTATAGGTAGCCTTCATGACACTGGCACTGGTTAGGGTCGAAATACATTAACGTAACAAAAATATCATGAAACAATGACCCCAATTATTTCAACCAGTCCATGAGGTACCTCGAAAAGGCTTCAGAAAAGATGCCGACCTCTCGACAGTTTCGACCCGTTGTCGCCAAGACGACACGGCGTAAAAGAAAGTCCGGATCTGTCACGAATTCCAAATTTCAACACCTTGACTTCCGAGACATTGGCATTGTTGTCAATTTAACTTATGTGAAATAGCGAGCCAAACGCATGAAGAACCATCCGACGCCCAGTTTCTCAAAGATAACTTTATTCTTCACATAATTCCTATGAAAATGATTATTAATACAAGTGTAACCATAGTAATTATAGGCTTCATAACTTTATACAATAGACATCTGGTACTTCAGAAACCGGGCATAAGTGCTCTAGACCATATTTGTCAAGCAACAAGTAAAAAGGCCTTAAAAATCTGCAGGCAACCGGTACTTGGGAACGTAGATTTGGTACAACCTGCCTATAATATATCTAAACATCGTTAGGCAAATGAATTACAATATACATTAGATGACTCTTATGATCTCTAAATTGTTTGAGGTAGGTATTGCAACGAATTGGCTTAAAATAATAAACAAACTCAATGTTGCATTTGTGTCGAACAAAGTGTTAAGTGTTTATTAACTTTAAGGTCAAAGAAAAGCTTGTGACCACTTTCCCAAGTGATTAAAAAGGAGTTTAAACATAAAAATCTATGAAGACAACATTTAGCAAATTGAACTAGACAACCAGAGCTTTTGAAAAATATTTCCGGAACTAGTCGACAAAAATCAGACCTGATGTTATTATCATATCATAAGTAGCTAGCATATCATACTAAGACATAAATACACATAAAAAAATTATAATCAATAACTTTCAAGGTTAAACAAGGTAATGTATTTTATACACTGTACAGGGTGTTCCAACGAGGACTGAACAGGGGTTTATTTTTGACCTTCCCCGTATTTTTAAAACAAACCAAAATAGCCATTCAATGTATTTTTTTTCTGCTAAATTCAAAAGTTTAACCAAAAAAACATTTGAACCAAAAACCAAATACTTACGCCATGGATGAAATGTTTCTTAAATGGAACACCCTGTATATTATATGTACATTTTTGGACTCTCTAGAGAAATCTAAACACATTTCGTGTATAATAACTTATACCCATCTTTAGCTGTTTACGAAATATTGACAGTTGAAAGTCGGACATTTTGACACTTTGACAGGCTCTAAAATCTAAACCGCGTGAGATCAAAGAAAACGATTTGCATATTCCTATCTTAGGTTTTCATAAGCTATCGAATAACACTAATTCCGAATTTAACCCGAGGATAAAATTAACCGGAACTTTTAAATTTCCGGTTAAATTCAAAGTTACTGTCTGTCATTCGATAGCTTATGAAAACCTAAGATAGGAATGTTCAAACCGTTTTCATTGATCTCTTGCGGTTTAGATTTTGGAGCCTGTCAAAGTGTCAATATGCCCGACTTTCAACTGTCAATATTTCGTAAACAGCTAAGGATGGATATAGAATATTATACACGAAATGTGTTTAGATTTCTCTAGAGAGTCCAAAAATGTGGTAATATACAGGGTGTGCGTAATTTGTTTTGTTTTTGGTTGAAATGTTTTCTTGGTTCAATTTTTCAATTTAGCAGAAATAAATACATCGAATGGCTATTTTGGTTTATTTCAAATATACAGGGAAGTTCAACAATAAGCCTATGTTTAGACCTGGTTGGAACACCCTGTACATATATTGGAATAAGCCAATCTAAATTATGTTTACAAATAAAAATAAATATAAACCGAGCAAAGCTGTAGCATTTGTTAATGCCGGAGTCTGAAAATGCTACACTATACTGGAGCACTCTCATTCAATTTAAAACAGGTTCAGGTTTTATAATTATTATAGTAACGCGTGAAGCTGTACAATTTCTCCTATTTCACGGTTTTATCTGCTGTAACTAGAACATAGCTAGTTCATACTCTGTCCTGGTAGACTCGATAATGTAAACCGTACATGATCCTGTCTAGGTAGTTTAATAGCTAATTTTATTTTTAACTTTTATCTCTATTTGCGTTATTTATTTTGATCACCGGCAATATTTTTGCGTACTGCCATTGGTGAGGGTTTCGATATAATGTAGTTGGTCCCTCAGTCATTCGACCTATTAAAATTACTTTTAATTGAATAGTTTTTGTTTGTTATTTGGCTTTTTATAATAAATAGTGTTAATCTATTCAGTTTGAATAATTATAAAACTTTGCATACCACTGCGTGTAAAACAAGTTGTTAATAGTAAGTATGTGCATAGGTAAAGCAGTTAAGTTTTTTCTGTCTTCTATTGAACATATCAAGTAATTTGAAGCAACTTGAAATACAAGTACTTTTCTTATTATTTTTATTGACTTGAAGTCAAAATTTCAACAAAAAAATCATTTAGCCATTTCATAAATCCTTCTGTTTACCTATCTGCCTGGTTAATTTATTATCTTTAGTGTCGTAAAAGGGAAGTAAATAGTAAGTATAATTAATTTAAATTATGTGGACTTAATAATTTATTCGTTTTGATTTATTTTAATTTTTGGTTGATTTAACTCCTGATTTTATATTTCATATTTAATTTTTTTTGTTAGTAAATGTCTGGCATCGATCGTTGATTTGATTATTTAATTATTTATATTTTGGTTCATTGCGAAGCATACGCCAAAGACTAGTTCCATATTCCATCTTGTGGATTTTCACATTTCTGGCGTCTACAAGTTGGTGGCATCTTTATATAACAAAACACCCCTTCTCTCCGGCATTTCAGGCATCGAATATATGTTCGGTGTTTCAGGTAAGGCCTAATTTGCACGTTTTGCAGACATCTCGTTCTAGCCTACGCCTCCTTAGTTGTACATTTTCTGAACTTAACTTTAATTTCTTTTCTTGTAACTTTGTTCACGCCCAATTTGTTCAAATCTGAGGGTGAAAGTAACCGAGCAAAGTCTTTTTGGTAAACTTGGTAACAGTGTAAAGTCTATAAGATTTGATCTACATAAAGTTAAGGTTACACATGTATTAAGTAAAAACTGTTTGCGATCAATTGAAGATGAAAAACAAATATTTCCTTCATTTATTTATAGCTTCCATTTTACTAGATATTACGCTTTTAACTATACGAGGAAAAGGTCTTTGACAAAGATTAAATTTATTTTTATCTAACCAATTAAAATTTTTAACGTCGTCAATATCGACGTACATGTTTCCCTGCATTGTTGGTATGAAACTTGATAAATGTATAGTTATGAGGTCTATTTTATCATAGTATGTATATCCTATGATAAAATTTCAGATATGACCCATTTCTTGGGCTACGAAATCGAAAACAAAACAATAAAAATCGACGTCGCGTCCTATTTCAAACTTGCGTTGTTTTATATCATCGTGGGACCGCACAGCGAGCGAAATTTAATTTTACACGGAAAAGGGGCTATATGTGAAGCAAAACCTTCGGGATATGAAAGATCCACGAGTGCTCTATCGTGTTTGTGTTAAACATATTGAACTTAGTACTGGGGGGAAATTTAGGCAAGGGCTCTTCGGCTAAATCGACCTTTTTTCTGGAGTTTGATAGGTTTCCGAACAGAAAGGAAATTGTTTAATTTCCCCATTACACATGATTATTAAAACAATTGTAAGGATAATAGCTACAAGATTATACCTATTGCAAAAGAATGTTGGAGGAATCTTCAACCAGCCACTATTTTAGAACAAAGGCAAATATCTCCACATGGACAAGGTCTGCATAGGAATGGCACTTTTCAAGACGAATATTTTAGGTTCAGTCTTTCAGTGACCTATCATATAACCAGATATTACTTGAGAAATAAAGCCAACGCAATGGCGAGGGTGATTAGCCACGACACAACTTTAGCAAATGACCACAAGCTATGAAAGGCAGAGCAACGTATGTTTCTAGCTAGTTCGATTTTCCGCCTCCATACACGCATCAGTCTTCTTTGCAACCCGTTTTTCCTATTAAAGTTAGCGAATTAAGATTTTATTTAAAAACAAACCTAGCACCGGAGAGTCGTGTTACAATGTCCGGCTCCGGTGGTGGAGTGGTAGAGCGCCACCAGTTTTTCCCAACTAAACTGAAAAAGCTCCGCTGGTGTTGTACGGGGTTGCTAGGCACGCTCATCAAACAAAGAAACTCAATCTTAACTTAACAAGAAAACACAATCTATAATTTAAGGAACAATCTATTTGCTACTAAGTCTTTTTTTTAAACACAGCAACAATACTAAAGTAAGAATTTTGCAGTTTAAAGGCGACAAAGATTTTTATTAATAAGAATATTTTAGATGAATAAATAAATAAATATGTATTAAGTATTATCGAATATTGTTGAAATTGTTGTATCTAACAGGCGAAGGAATGTCAAAGACTATTACGTATGTAATAATAATGGTACAATATGGATATTGTACGGAGATCAATTCTGTTGTTAACTCGGTACTGTATGCCTTACAACTAAATGCTCTAAACACTACAATCCAAAGTGATCACTTTGGTTTTCCTAAGCTTATTACATATACGTATGCGTGCGCTGGTAGCTGCACCAATTACAAATATAGCGATAATAATATGTATTAATAAATGACCACAATAATTATATCAATCGACTAGATAAACACATAAGCACACAACGAATAAATCAAGAATAAAATTAATGAGAGCTATCTTAGAGCTTGGCAGTCAATGCTTGATTTATATTAAAAGAATAAGAGCGATTATATCAGTCGGACAGAAAAATAAATGAATAAATAAACTTAAGCTTCTGTAGGATACCCCTTAGATCCGGTCGTCGAACTCTGGTGGAGGCGCCGGGCACCAGTAGGTACTGCTATGGCACTGGCCCCGAGGGTAGAACTAGCAGAGGACTCGGCAATAAAATTGGCCCGGAGATAAGATTGGCTGTAGTGTAGCCCGGAGATAGGACTGGCCCCGAGACAGGACTTGTAGCCAGGTGATAGAATTAGCCCGGAGATAGGACCCTGTAATAACCCAATACGCATTAGACAAAGCCCCCTTACTTCAATGAAAAAAAAACTATAGCCCCTCTCCCCTTGCATAAATATATTTTCTTTATAAAACAAATCCCCCCCAAAAATTATCAATGGACTTTCAGTGACCATCAGCAAATAAAAGAAATACAGAAGGTATAAACTTGAATATAAAAAAAAGAGATAGGTATGAATCACCCCTAAAAGAAAATATAAACTTCCCCATATGATCAGAACTAACGTCACATTAAAATAAAAATTCAGATTTGATAAAATGGAATAGATAAGATAACACATGGGATGCAAAGCAAATGGTGGACAATGCACAAAAAAGGTTAACACAGATAAAGCAATTAAATCGTTAATTTAGACAAAAAAACTGTTGTAATAATTACCTGGCTCGTTTGTGAGGGTTGCTGGAGATTCGACGGTCTCGGTCTTGTAAATGAGCGCGAAAAGCCTCTAGAAATGAGAAAATAGCCTTTAGCATCATGGCGTCCACATGCTTCAACAAGCAATAGAAAAAAATAAATTCCAGAAAAAAAACTGCTTACCTAGTGCATTATTTAGATCCCGATTAATCGGTCGTGTTAAAACACGAACTAGGCTCAGCACAACATCCCCCCAAAAGGGTAGTATAAAAATCAATACTAAAAGCTGAGTCACTATTACTGCACTTCAAGCAAAAATCTTCTCTTCTCACCAAAGGGTATTTCTAGAAGAAGGAAATCATCATCGGTCCAGTCAATTTGCCTTTCTCCTTCCACGAGATTAGAGAACTACGTCAGATCAGCAAGAAGGGAGGAGCTGAAAAATGCCAAGTGATTCGATACGAGGAATCATTCTAAGATACTAAACGACTTAGTTCTGGTTTATTATGGTTGTAAAACGACGGCGGGAGCCACAGTTAATGAGCTTAAATTAAACTGTTCAAGAAATACCAGATAATATTCCCCAACAAAACGATAAACTCTTAAAAATCTAAATCTACAGCAGCAATTATGGGAAATAGCACATTCCTACTACCCAGTGCCACCAACAGTACCAACCGAATATTGCGAACATTGCAGCAGGCCGCGTGGAAAGATAAATATAAATATCTGAAACCAGCCGGAGTCAGAGGTCCCAAAAAGTTTTATCAGAAGTTCTCAAAAGTTATGAAATATTTAAACCGAAAATAAAATATAAATTTGACGAGTCTAATGAAGCCTAAAAGTAGGTTTTATTAACACAATTCTTAAAAATATAAAACGGTTTGCTGGCCGCTCTACGGTAATGTAATATAAATTAAGCAGAGTTATACTAATAACATAATATCCTATTTTAATGATTGGATCAAACCTAAGCGTCTGTAGTTCGCTTATCAACTAAAATAAATATAGTCACAAAGTGCCTGAGGGCTACATAAGAGAAAGGGATGACCAAAATAGCTACTCAAGGCCACAACAGAGTTATAAAAGCTAATACAAATATATCGTTAACCTATATTTAGAATAAAATTAATTTACATTAATAAATGCGGCATCCTTAAGCTTATTGACAGCAAATCGAATCGATAAATTTGGAATTAATTAACCGAAGACTGTTGACCTCTTTTCAATAATTCTTACCACAAAATACAGCATTTTTTTGCCAAATGCAGCATATAAAATGAAATTTAAAAATATTTTAGACTGGCCCAAATCGGACTGTTAAATCTTTTCAAAATGTTGTAGCCTCTCCAATATTGGTAGTCTCAAATCCATCTATTATGTGATTTCTAAGATCTTCGTCTAATCGATCTGATGTAGTGTAAACTAAGGTGGTTTAAGGATTTAAATCCAGGAACCTCGCCGGCAAAGATAAAAGTTAAATCCATACACGCCTCTTCTGGAACATCTAACACATCGGTCACCAAACCGGAACACAACAAACAGCATCTCTATGATGACACCTTCCGGACAAATACTAATGGTATCATTCCCTTATGCGCGAAATATTTAAAATGATTGACTCCACATGGAGGAACCTAGCAAGTTGATGAGTGATGGATTATTGTTCCATGAAACTGAGGGTATTTGTTATTAAACCCAAAAATTGCGGCATGCATCCCACTTATGGTTAGAAAATGCTACCTTTAGACTCTACTCTTTATCGATACCTGTTCATGGATAGAGTACTTTATCTCTACGTTGGATACACACCACGAACGAAACACCCACCGCATCATCCCAGGAGCGATGGATTACTACGCTTCGAGAAGATCGAGGAATTCAGGGTTTCCATCCACAACGCCAAAAACGAAACATTTTAAGATGCATGTACTAAGCTTCTCACATACCAGGGTTCGAAAATTAACCCCTCAGATTCTACTACGATCGAAACATTAACACCGACACTAGCCAGATGCAAGAATCAAATCCCAACAATTAGCTTGAAAAAATACCAAGACAAGAAGTTAAAGCTGACGTTTATAAATATCTAGCAAATGTGGTAATTTCATCATGTTGGGGCCTACATCGCCAGCGAGCGTTCAGCGATTGCTCTGTGCTCGTGATCCTCAAACATGAATAATGACCTTACGGTCAGATGTATCCATCCCTCTCATGGTAACTTAGCGAAGAAGATATTTATCATAGAAACAATTTCTCTCGATGGTAATTATGTCGCTGGTAAAACTACCAAGGGATGGATATAGCGCCCCTTAGGAAGTTAATCACATATGAGTTTTGACACTTGAATTGTGATCACTAGACAAACCAATGGGAAAAAAACGTTAACCTCTAAGCTATCATTTTTGAGTTAAGTCAATCAAATTTTTAGTCGCGTATTATATCCGTTATATCGTTAAAAAGTTTTCCAAACAAGGGAAAAAGAAGCCCGAAAATGGCAAAACACTTCTACTCGTACCAGTTTGACATGCCTTATAAATCAACTTATCTACGAAACTGGGAGGTTTCGAAGTACTACTGTCCAAAACCTAGAAAAAGAATAGGCAGCACTAGAATAATATCCAATTCCCGAGGACATTTGTTACCAGGAGTACCTAGACCACCTTGCAACCCTTTTGGAGATTTTATTGGTAATAAAATGTTACTACTTACATAGTTTTAATCATCTACAATACCTAAACAGAATTTTTGCACTCGACGCGTGTTTCTCTAACATGCTAGTTCCATCAAGAGATGATTAAAATAAATATTTTAATAATCTGATCATGATACTATCTACTTCGATGGTACTTTGTGAAGAAGTTCAAAATGTTATTTTCGCAAGATTCTAAGGAATTATTATCAACTTCGGTTAAACATTATAAAGCCTAAGAAGAAAATAGTATTTGAGCGATTAAGCTGAATCAAATACATTCACACAGGTTTTATGTAATCTAATAACGTTTCAGGAACTTGGGAAATGCCTAGAAGAATAACCCGCGAAGTCGCCAACAAGTTGAACGGATCGGCTGATAAATCCGCGTTTATGGAAGCGTGTCGCCGAATGGCCTCTGTCCCACATCGCAAATCACCTCGGCATCCGAAAAAAACGGAAGATACCCAGCAGGTGCCTAAAAGTGAGGAAATTCAAGTTCCGGAAGCGAAAGAGGAAGATAGGACCGAGGTGGAGAGGGTGATATGTCCCATACACGATTTTTAATGTTCGAAACTGATATATTAGTCATTTTAATTGAAATTCTGATGAGATAATAAAACCGAAATTAATTGATGAAATAGAATACTGACAGTAGAAGATTATTTGTTTTTGGTAAATTACAGGGAACCAGTAAGACACTTCTCACCCTTACCACTTAAAAATTATAACACAGTACAATTCAACCTTAATAGAATCCGAGATTTAAACTAATTTTTAGGAAACAATATTAATATCAATTTTGGCTGATGAGTTTTTATGATAAATTTTAGCTCTTTCTTAATTTTGTTAGTGGCGCATAAAAATCAGTACTAGAAAGCTTTGATTATTCTCTATTATTATTAGTATTAAAAGCATGTTGACAGCCTGATTTTTAACAAAACTTGGGTGTTATTTGACATAAATGTGTTTTTTCTGCAACCGAACTTGGCAATCCTATTTTTGGGCCAGTTTTGTATCCCAAATACAAACTATCCAAGTGTTACGGAAAATAACGCAAATTTTGCACAGAAGTCGCACGGACATCGTTCTGCATCGAAATAGAACTAGGGCGCCTATTTGAAACGCCATATTAAAAAATCACTGCACAAGACTAAAGTGTCGGGAGCAGGTCCTATATCACTCGGGCAGACACAAGGCTTGCCTGACGGCAACTCTCGAGGGATTTGTCGTCATTTTCCCAGGATTTCTGCCCTGAAATAAAGGTGTTCGTCTTTGAGAATAATAAGGATTTCTAAACTTGTCGAGATTTCTTGTTAAAACGCTAAAGAAGACTCGGTTCCTCTTGACAGCTTGAATATTCGTATAAAGACACATTTCATTTAGCTATTATTAGAAGGGCGTCGATATTCCTCTATTTTGGCGCTATGGCGTTTCATATACCAAGAGGTCAATACGTACCGGCGGGCCAGAGAATATTTAATCTAAAAGGCATCTGGAATTCAAGTTCTAAAATTAGGTTTGCTAATACACAGAGACTAAAGGTTTTCCTCCAGGCGCATATGTAGCTTAAAAAAATTATGTCTGTCTCATACTCCTGCTTCATAAGCAAGCAATTTAAGCATCGAGTCCCGCGGGAGATGTGTTTTTTTTTGTTTCTTCAATTATTTTGTTGGCCTTCGCAATTATCTCATTACAACCGAAATAAATTTAGGTTATTATATCGTAAACGGAGCGCGACAACACGCAGGCACGGAAAGGCATTAACGTGATTAAGGAAGAGAATTTTGAAATACAAACTGGAACATGGATTAAGTCAATTTAGTTGTATGAATATTGCTCAGAAAAATACAAAAAATACACGGCAGGAATGTCCTCTATATTTTCTTTACGATGGAAAACCACCGCAATTACCTGCATGGCCTTATAATGTTTCAACCCTCCGCACTCTGCGTTTTCGTTTCGAAACATGTCTATTTTATTTAAAAACTAGATTAAAGGTATTTTTAATATGCAAGCGCAATTACTCTTTGCAGACATTTATGACTTAAGGAGTCTTTACCAAGTTGCCCACTCGGCTCATTTTTGTCATTCGTTCGTGTTTAAATATGGCGGACAATTTTATAATATATTTTTGCGGCATGCGTATACATACACTGCTAAACTAGCACGACAGCATGTAGAATTTTCAATTAAAATCTATACACGGTATCAAGCACAAAGCTTGTTTTAAATCTAAATATTGTGCTTTTGAAATTAATCGGCTCACCTTGCTTGTAATATTACTTAATCTGCAAACAATATTAGAAAATTATTGGAATACTCCCCGAATAATATGTTGTTTATTCCTATACGGTTTTGCAATTATCTCCCTGTAAAATATTTAAATCAGATATAAAGAGTTCTATGATGCGACCATCTGTCTTGATCACTATAACCCAAGAAAAAATAGAATTACAAGAAAGAAATTTAGAAAATCATTCACCTATATTTTAAAACCTATCGCGGCCAGTTAAGTGTACCTTTCAATGCCGTACAAAGGCGAAAACTGGTCGGAAAAACACCGTTCGGATATCGGCACAAAAAGACGAATAAAATTAATAGCCTTTGGAAGTGACGTGTACCCCATGGCGCTGTAGCCTTATACCCACACTTAAACCGGGGATTTCTCTAACACACTTAATGGACCGGGTTATTTACTTTGCGGCGCGGAGCTGTTTGTTTAACACCGACACTGGTAATGACTGAAACCCAGTGGCTTTTGTTAAATATGGCACGAAATTTTTCAGGTATTTGGATTAGGCTAGGGCAGAGATAAAGGCATAACTGGCCGAAATTTAGGTAGGTACCCATATATGCCTCAAATAATACTGAACTGACTGCGCTTATTTAATTCTGACAGGTTGGTTCCTACTTTCTAAACAAGTAATTACCGATTACATCACAAATATGACAGTTTACGGGACAATGAGACTGCCACGTCCTTTATTGTTTTCTAATCTTATATAATTACCTTAACCTCAGATTAGAAAAAACTGAGAGTGAATAAAGGTGAAAAAAATGTATACCTAGTTAAATTATGAAAATTTGCAACTAATGATGCGTAGGACAGAACGAGCTGTCGTCGAAGCGTACAAATGCCGGAGAGTAGGGGTGTTTATTTATATAAAGGCGCCACCAACTTGTAGACGGCACAAGTCAGAAAATTCCTTCCTTAGAAGTTTGTAAAATATTATGTCGCGATTTTCTCTGTGTATCCGTTAATTGTGGTATCGATTGTCACAACGTTACTACTACGAGTGGATTTTAGTACTCTGACCTGTTTGACAGCGAGCGCCTTCCGAAGATGCGCATGAAAATAGGATATATCGAGGGAAGTTAAAACTGACGGGTTCTCGTTTGGACTTCCGTCCACGAAGGTGCCTTATGGCTATTAATTTTTCGACTGCTGGTTGATGATTGCCACATAGCTTTTTTTGTTAAAATTACAAAGCGTAGTAACGCGTATCTTTTGTACCGGCTATGCTGTTGTGAAACACCGTGTGCCAAGCGGTTAGATAATTCTTTTATTTTAAAAGGTAGGTTCGACCCATGTGCTTTTTAGTAGGTGGCTAAAAAAATCGTTTGTCATTTCACCAGGGTCTTTCCGAGGGACTAATGTCCATTTATTCTGGGGAATCCTTTCGTTGAGGGAGCCTGCCGTCTTATCCGAAGTGGATCAGGCTGAGAGTTGTGTGGAAAAAGTGACCTTCCCAGCTGAGAGGTTTACCTACCTCGTCCATCTACATTAAACTCTAGTCCAGTAGGTTTTCAAATACAGAAGGCTGAAGTTATCGGCGAGTCCTGGTAGGATCTATTTAAATTATTAAGTGTTAGTCCTACCTGTATCTATAAAGTTCTTGCTGTATCGTGCTAATATCTTAAATGTTCCTAGTGAGAACTCTAAAGACAATTACAGAGAAGTATATTCTGAAATATTACTTCAAGAGATACTGAGATTCAGATCTCTAACCTAATTTTTTTGTAAAAGGCAGTCCTCTTAGGCCCTGCCAACCTTTTATCGTTTTTATTCTAGTTAATACCTAAAATATGCTACAGAATTAGGCCGTTTAGGTTATTTATGTTAAGTTTATTGTATCTGTATGTCAAACTCATGGCAGAAAATTGATTAAAACTATTTAAACCTTATTATGGAACGTTTCGCCTTGATATCGGAATGAGCTCAATTCTCCGTACTTACTGCGGCTATAATTATTTCTATTTATTTTATTCACTAAATCCCTTTTAGTTTAGCATTTTGAACATATTTTACAAGTCTCCTATATTCCAGCTGCCAAGGGAGTAAGCTAACCGTAATTTAGTGGATGTTTATTCCCGAACTTTAACATATAAATTATTACATATTTAAGCAATAGTAACTGGGTAATATTACAATATTCTTTTAAAGATAACTCCTCTCGTTAAGTAGTATCGCGGTAATTTATTGAGATTTTTATATAGTAATGTAATTAGTAATGTTAGGTTGTTGATCAGAGACTTGCTAAAGTACCATAACTTGGGCTAATTTTGATTTGAGTTTAATCGCAGTGCCAGGCCTAAATCGTATAATTGATACTTGATTATTGTAATTCCTATTGTTAGCGTGTCAAGATGAAATTTAATTACCATAGCAATTAATATAATTGAAATTTGAACATTAATTACCACCTGTGGCATAAATAGGTCAGCTTAAGTGACATTCCATAAATTTCTTTAGTATAATATTATCCATCAGTACGCTTCTCAGAAAATCTTCTAAATTTTAAGAAAGTAGATTGTTCTACCCAAGTAGTATTCTTTTTCTAATAAACCGGTTTTTTGTATTCCTGCTGTTTGTTTTGGAAACTGTATTTAGGCTATAATTTAATCTCATTCTATTTTTTACGCCTTTTCACAGGGTATTTTTTAAATTTTATTATCCGATTTTCAGTCATATAGAATTTCTAATAAATTTCTTGCAGTAAAAATTTAGTGGCGCTTGCCCTAACTGCCATAAACTTTAACCCACGCCTTTAAAAAGAACAAAACTACAAACGGCTGAGTGAGTTAGGCATATGGACCAGCTGAATGAGCAATTAGCGAATAAAGCTGGTTACAAGTTAAGTAAATTCAAAATAACGATTAATCAACACGATTTAATTATTGAACACATATATTTTAAATCCATAATTATAATTACTTCTCTTTTGGAGTACTAATACTAAAGATAACGAATGAACAGACAGACACGTGAAGGTGAATAGAAAATCGGCTAATTATCCTAAAATAGTTTATTACACGAAAAAGGTTGGAAAAAAATTATTTGACCTCAAGTCAATTAAAATTAAAATTAAATTAATTAAACTAAATTACCGTAGTACCCGCCGTACTTGATGTTACCTAATATCATACTTGATTGTACTTGGAAAATACAGTTACTACGCCTGACGCATAGCAAAACACTGATTATTAAAAAGCAAAGTTATGAAAGAAAGAGGTTTAAATAACTACTCAAATAAAGTTAAAGAAAATGCTCGCTAACTGTGAAACTGTGATTAAATGAAAGGAAACCTAGGTAAACCAACCATGGTATGCAAAACAAAATAATTCACTTGTTATGCAACAAGTCAGATAACGATTAAACACCGATTAGAAAAGCAAGTAAAATAGGCGAGATGTTACTATTAATCATCTATTACAAAACAAGTAAAATGAATGACAATGACCACTAATTAATCAGAAACTTTCCACATTCTACTAATAACCCATTTCCACGAGCAATGACGTCATCCGAGAACTACGTTGTATTGCGACACAGACGGGCATGCCATACACCACTACCGCATTTTTTAATATTAACACACAGGAAGCGGTCTCAAGAACACTTTTTTATAAAATCAATATCGATAAATAGCTGGTCCGAGTAACACTTTCCTACTTAGTTGCACAGTAATAATGAAACGTGCTGCAGCGGCAGACGCAAAGTCACAAATATCAAGTTCATATGACAACTTGATTCCTGAAGTGAAAAAGTAATAGGAAACATCCCCTAAACTCCAATACAAACTAAAAAGGACAAACACAACAAGGAAACTAGTTACTCCACGTGTGAGGCTATCTTAGTGGAAATTTCAAGCGAGGCCAATACTGCTACAAGCTGGACCTAGAAACAAAGTTGGAGATCAAGCTTCCAATGCTAATTATTTACTTATGTTTAAGGTATGTCCCTGTGTGACCCCTTTCTCCCTGACCGGGGGCGACTAATACAAAAACAATCTTGTTAAAACAGAAGGCCGAGTCACCCCAAGGACACAAGGCTGAAAACTGCTGCTTTTTAAACGTCCACAATGGGATTCCTATATTATGTACTATGTCATTATAAGACATCATCATTCTTGCAATTATTGCAATCCCCATGACCACGAACCTATCAAAATCCTTCACAAAATGGTGAAGGAAAATTAATTCAAATCGCAACAGTTTAATATTACAATGGGGACATTAATAAGCGAAAATCAGAGGTAAAAATTAGCTTTAAGGTATGTATTAATTTTGGACATATTTTGAATTGTCTTACTCTACCTGCTATTTGATGTCTCTTTTTACATACATCCTAACATCGTAGAAAGTGAAAGCTCTGTTTTCTCGCCTTAGGAATATGGCGATGTTATATCAAATGATTTTGTTATATGCCCTTCCTCCGGTTTTGCCCCTTAATGCATATGTTTGATACACGAACCGAACGCTTACCATTCAATATCCAGAAATTACAAAACTTAGCATGACCAACCTTGAAAGCGCCTGAATGACTTCTTTCGTTGGAAATATTGAGCTATATGGAATTTTCCTTGATTAACATATTTAACATCGTCGGATATCATTAGCTTTCAAGCTGAGTCATCTTAGTTTTGGGATTACTAGGCATAAAATAATAACACATTAATCTTGGTTCTTGCGCTGAAGGCACAAACATTCATTTCACAACATTTATTCGTATATCGGAGATAATTTATATCACATGCAGTGCATCTGAAGGAAAGCTTTCAGAACATCAATTTAAACAGAAATACCTGGTTCAAACACGATAGAACGCAGCGTAACCAGGAAATGAAAACCGACAGAACCCGTTTAATACACAGAATGTAATAAATCTGCTTTGAGAAATTTCAAGTTCCGAAAGCCGTTCTCGTCTGGATATTGTTAAAGTAATACAGGAAAGCTTTGGAGTATGCACAAAAATGCAAGGGATGGGTATTAAGTTGTTATTAAAATCCTTTTGAAATATGCCTGCGTTCGCGAGATGATATATGCGCGAATGTCAACGAATAAGCCTGAATTTGTGAGAGGCGCGAAGAAGAAAATTTCTATAGTTTGATGGTTTTTATCTTATTATTTACATTTAATCTAACATCAATATATAGTACCTTCCTATAAACGAGGCAGTTTCTGCATAATATTCTAAGGGTCTAAATAATTATCAAAAACGCGCTAAATTTAACTGTAAAACGTGATTTACAATTATTTCTTAAAGTGTTGTAATTTGCCCGACTGTCAAATAAAAAATCGATTCTTCTCGACTTTTGTATTCTCCTTAAAAGTCGGGTCTCCAGAGAAATACCTCTAAAAGCATTTTATTTTAAATAATTATTATCCGGATAAATACTACTCCATGGGGGTACAGCTTCCGGATAGAGCAATTTGCGTTTATTTCCTTGGAGTTGCTAGAAGCTAAAAGCAACTATTATTAATAGTTTATTTGTAGAATTAATTTACAGATTAAGCAGCCTTTCGTTCGGTATTGCTTGTGTTACTCATGCGTCTAATTTCTTATTTCGCTTTTCTCCTATCATCTGTCCTACATGGATGCACGCATCATCCGTTTTAATTATTTTGAAGTAATACCATTCAATCAGACCTTGAGTTTTTGATTTCCTCTACAAAAGGACTCAGGCACTGATGTTATCTTTTTTATGGTAGTGCCACATACACATTATGACATTCGACGAGCGGAGGCGTGCGAAGATGTTGGTTGACATAGTTCCTGAACAGTTGTAGGTTGTAATTAGGGGGAATCAGACGTACTGGAAGTGAGTTCCACAGAGATGCAGTGCGCCAGACAAAGGAGTCCTTGCAAAACGACGTTCTAGGTGTTTTCAGGGCATACCGGACAACGAACGGGTACGCTCTTGCCCTCTATCGCGATTGACTCACAGGCGTTGCTGAAAGCGGGATGATGCGGGCCAAATCCTGGGAACATCTACCGTGAAATTATCTCTAAAACAGGGATATCTCGGGCACATGTCTGCGGTGTTCCGGACTATCCAGATCCCGAGTCGACTCCTGGTCGCCGACGAGACGCACAGCTCTCTTCTGAATGGAATCCAGCAGCTTTAGGGTGTGCTTAAATGCGGCACCCTAGATGTGTGAGCAATATTCTAAACTCGGGCTTATTTGCGCTTTGTAGAGCAAGAGCAGCTGCCGCGGTGTATACAGTTTTTGTTGCGAAATAGCGCACCAAGCTTCTGAGAGGCTGATTTTGCAATGTTTGCAACGTGGTCATGCCAGGACATATTGCTGTTGACCGAGACACCTAGTAGTGCGATTGACGAGGATGAAGGAATAGTCGATCTTTCTTGGTAAACGTGGCTGCTTGGTTTTTTTTCTGCATTGAACTGCACTAAATTCCAGTTGCCCCAGGTTCGAACTTTGTCCAGATCTTGATTAATTGTTGTAATCTGCTCCTGTCTACGGTGAAGTTTCAGTCGCTGGTAAAGGTTTTTTTGATCTAAATTGGGAGATAAGGGTACTGTCATCTGAAAAACTCGAAACAGGATTATTGGTTTCGGTCAGCAACTCATTAATATAGATGAAGAACAGAGTTGGTGAAAGTATTGCGCCCTGAGGCACTCCCGCAGTAATGGTGAACGTGTCTGAGATGTGTTCATCAACTGCAACGTGCAAAGATCGGTTCTTAAGGAAACTGGCAAGCTGCTGCAAAGAGTCGCTGACCGTCCAAAGGACGGCAGTTTGTTGAGAAATCCGTCATGCCAACTCTGTCAAATGCCTTCGAAATATCCAACGGAATGGCTCGAGATTCTCCTTAGTTCTCAATTGCCCTACTCCATATATGAGTGACATAGGCCAATATATCTTCCGTCGATTTCTGTTTGCGGAAGCCGTATTGGTTATTGCGAATTATTCTGTTGTTCTCGAGGTATTTGAGTAGTTGCTGATTGACTACACGTTCCATGACTTTGGAGATTATTGGAAGCAAGGCAATTGGGCGATAGTTTGAGGGTGTGGTTTTCTTGCCTTTTTTGGAACATGTTGCACTCGAGCGACTTTCCAAGAAGATGGGTAATGGCATGGAAGATGGGATATTCCATCCGGCCCTGACGCCTTTTGCGTATCCAGCTCTTTGAGGATTTTATACGAATGTCACGGTGGTGAAACTTAACTTCCGTCATGGTAGTGTTGATGTTGGATATGGGGGGAGAGCCTTGCGTTGGGGGCGTTTAAGGTCGAGTGCGATGAAAACATTTCGGCGAAAGTTTATTCCTGGTTCTTTGATTGTGTTTGTCCTTAGTTTGCGAGAAACGATTGCATTCGTTTCTCGCTCCGGTAAAATAACTGCGACTTTCCACGACTGATTTTGGTGCCAGTATTTGTAGGCTTGCTGTTTCCTACCTAAGGCTTTTTCGCATCTTCGGTCGAACCAGGGCTCTCCTTTTGACGGTAGCTTGATGGAATTTTGGATGTATGCTTCCATTCCCGCGCAGATTACTTGCGTAATCTCTTTGCAACAAACTGACGGGTTGTCAGTGCCAAAGCAGATGTCGAGCCAAGGAAAATCTAGATAGAACTCTCTTAGATCCTACCAGGTTGCACAATTGTAATGAGCCAATGGTAAAGCCTTCTGTATTAGTGGCAGTTCACAAACCGTTGTAATAAGTTTGTGGTCGCAAATACCTAATGGCGGATCAATTGTAATTGTGTACTGGCCAGGATTTGTGGTTAGAAAAAGATCCAGGAGGGCGGCAAATTCGCCCCTCTTTGGGATCCTAGTTGGTTCGTCTACAAGTTGAGTAAGTTTGCAGCTGATGGCAAATGATTCAGCTTCTCTACCTTCGTTGTCGGTCTTGTTGTGATGTTTGAGTCAGTTGGTGTTATAGGTATTGAAATATCCCAGAAAGATTATTTGTGAAATGGGGTGGTCGACCTGTATTGAATCAAAAGTAGTAGCTAGTGTTGTGAAAAAGCTTTGGATTATATAAAAACAAAAGCTTTGCAATAAAAATAAACGACAATAAATGCATGTGGAAAATCTTACAAAGAAAACTATAACACTTCCAACGTAGACAATGAAATAAAATGTAGAAAACAAAACTTTTACAAGTCTAAGAAAGTAGAGAAATAAGAATAATAGATATAAAAATACATGACGATAAATAATCAAATATATTTGAAAGCTTTCATCGTTGTTAAGCACATGATTTGATAATATTAAAAAATAATTTAACTCCTAAATGCTCATACCGTACTCGGTATAAACGTAAACAGTACCTCTTTAAACAATAATTCAAATAGGATAAACAAAGCATAAATCAATTCAGTAGTCGTCGGATGCATGTTCTAGATGTCGAGACAATCGCGAACTTTCAATATAAATTCATATTGAATTGTTAACTCCCGGAAGGAACCTGGGACGCTATCGGCTACTTCCGGGTTAGGAAAGTCGCCCGAACTAAAACACTGCGAACTGATATCTGCTTCTATTTATTATGTCTGACTTATGACTGTCTCATGGCTTTTCGGGTCGGTAGTAGATTCTGATAATACCAATAATAGAGAAGGTGGATTGCAATTAACACAGATTTGATAGATTGTAAATAAAACTGAGTAGTTCGAATTAGAAAATTCCTAACCTACATTACTGTGAATGATTATACGACATTTTAACATGACAAAGAAAAAAAGGTTTTGAATGAAAAAAATAGGCCATTTAAAAAACGTAAGATTCATTTATGCCATAAAATGCTTAGTTTATATGTATTTTATGCGATATTAGCAAACCTATTTTGTCGCATCGGATTCACAGTAAGCGACCTCATGACAAGTGTAGGGCACACCGGACAAAATACAAACACATTAATAGAACCATTAGGAAAAAAATGTAGAGAGGGAAAATAAGAGTGGATGTCGACAAAATGCCTAGAGATACAACCAATTCAAGAAAAGTATGACATCTTTAATATGCATAAATACAATATTAAGGAATAATAATAACGAAATAATTCTAGGCGTAGAAGCTAAGCTTATGAGATAACAACAATATGCTAAAATTATTTTCGACCGATAAACCACAAACTAAATAAAAGATATTCAGAAATAAACGGAGATGAAGTTGCTCATATAATAAGGGCACAGAAGAGATAAAAGCTATCTGCCCTGACAAAATATACGCGGAAATATTAAAATTAATCGCAGATAATTAGGGCAAAAAATCATTATTGAACAGAATCTGTAAGAGTGGTTAAAACCAACATTTGTAACACTGGCAATTTAACTCACAATGCGATGACTATCGAATAAGTCTTATATCCGACGTACTAAAATTTATCCTTAGAATCATTCACATGCGGATCTACAGAAAATGCGAACACCAAATGAACACTCCGTTTGGATTTCTCCCCAAATGTACTGACATAAAGGTGTAGAGATATGAACGTAAATGTGGATGCATGTTTCAGCGATTATCGAAAAGCTTTTGATTACGTTGAACATCAAAATATGATCGACATTTTAAGAGCAACCGGAGTTGACAAACAGAATCTGCGCATAATCATTGAACTTTATTGACAATGGAAAAATGGCAGTGGTTAAGGTAGAACAAACAACATCAGAAGATATTGTCACGAATAGTTTAGGAGGTTGTCGCGTTTTTTTAAAGAATAACGTCTCAGAGAAGAGTCGCGTTGCGATTAGTACAATAACGGGGTCTTAACGCTTCCCTTAATCTGCCACTATATGTTCTATTCGTGAGGACACGCCTTGCTTAGCGTGCCGGGGGGTAACCGAGGTAGACCGGAGCTGAGTTACGTTGGGTAAGAAGCAGCTGATAAAGTAAGCACGTTTAGTTTATAACAATAACAATAACAATTTATTAACCATAAAACTTTAACAATGACTATTGGTCAAAAAATGAGATTCTATTATACCCGATTACTAAGGTGGGCATGTTTTCGCGATCTGAGGTATTGTTTATAGGTCTTTGTTTACTGTCTTATAATTATAGTTTTTCTTAAGAGTTGAGTTTTATTTAAGAGCACTAGAATATTTCACTAAACTTTTTAACTGACTATTTAGACACTTGTCTTGCTCAGAACTCTGACAAACTTCTTGATTTGACTTTACTATGGTGGTTGTGAAACCCCTAGTCCTAGCAGTCGTCAACTAACCCCAACTAACCCAAACTAACCTAAACCAGCTGTCTAGCTAACTTTAGGAGCGGATAGAACCCGGAGGCAGCTGTATAGCTAACCTGGGAGCTGGTTATAGGCGAGAACAAAGTCTGAAGAACTGAAGGTTCGGTAGCGTATTTATATTAAAAAAGTGATGATCATTGCATGCTTAAGGTTGCAAATCGCTCCCGTTGATTGCTCGCGTTGTTTATAGTTTGCCTTTCATGTTTATATAACAATCTCCAAGTTCAAGTTCAAACTTAGGAAAAGGTGATATTTCTTTAGTAGCTTATGCAATTTAGTAGATTACAATATGTTGATCAAAAAGGGTGTCTTATCTACACTATTGATTAATATTTACTCAGAAGCTATATTTAAGGAGGCATACGAAACTTAGAATTCGGATGATTGGGTGTTACGTCCTTCTCGGTCTGCTTTATGGATATGAAAGTTGAACGCTAAGTCCACTGATAGAAAAAAGAATAGAAACCTTCGAAATGTACATATACGACAATGTTGAATCAGAAGATTAACCATACTTATAGTCATATAATTTATAATTAGAATTAAATCTATTGAAATGCCTAAAAATCTTAACATTCTAAAAATATTATTAAATAATAAGGTTTCAACACATTTGCATAGATGCAAGTCGAGCGGTTGATGACTAGACAACCGTGTCAATAACAAATTCTGCTATATCATGCATAATCATTATTTAAGTAGTTTGTTTTGCATGACTACTCGTTAATTTGTTGATAAAATTAAATTCAACTACGACAAGTATTGTCTCTCATCTATCTACAATTATATGAAAAATCTATATAACTACAAAACCACTGCCCAAAATATTAGCCAAAATTATCTTCGGGGTAAACACGCCCCAAATAATGGTCCTTCGAACCAAATGAAATTAGACAGCGCAGTGTTCAGAACAAAATTTCACTACCAGATTCATTCTCCAAACCAAGAAAACCACTGGTCTATCAACCATTACTGACAAGAAGGACTTACGTCCTTTGTTGTGTCCATCCACCAGGTTCAGACGGCCAGAACAACAAAGCACCTTCCGGTCCAAAGCGTTGGCGGTAAAAATCCATTCCATAAGAAACAAGAAATTGCTCTGACGAGAATCGAAATATCGGCACAATGTCAACGCCCACTGAAGTAGCCAACCAACTTGCCATCCAACAAGAAGATTTTGGTAAAATATTCTCTATCGTAACGTTTCAGCTTCTAAACCAAAATATACACAATTTATCATTGAATATTTTGTTACGTCATTCTTAATTTTTATTTTGTTGTATGTTGCTCTCGCGTTCTAATCAATATTAATTATTGTACTGTTCGGTGAATATCAGTTAATTAATGGGAATTTGATACAGTACTGAACTTTACAAATTTATGTAATAAAATAAAGAATTATTGTTTATGATATTCAGCAAGTTTGCTTTATAATTTTATGTTAAATTCATAGTGGAAGTTGCATAGAATGGAGCTGGCTGTTTTATGGATATCCTTGTTGAGCAAATTAATATCTATTTATATAATACAATACCTAATTAACTAAATGACCATTTATTAAAATTAATGACACTCGCGTACAAAGTAAGTCACTAGTCCAAAAATATTTAAAAAACGTATTATATAAGCACTATTTTCTTATTTTGAATAATATTATCCGCCATGCACAATGTGGATTATTATATAGCAATGGTTTCAATTTATTTTCTACATCCCCATTTGAGGCTATTGATAGTATTCTCTTCACATCTATCTTATAACACTACTAACTAACTAACTACTATTAAGTCATACTTATCTAATAAGTTTGAAAAAGTTTTTGCGATATTAAATAATCTCATCAAGATTGATCTGAGCTAATTTTTGCAGTGCCGCATAGTTCAATCTCTTTTCATCGCGAAAATGATTCTCGAATATATTGCTCTTTTGGTACCGAATATTATGTAGAGAGGGGTCTTCAACCAAGGGCCAGATTTGGGAGTCCCTATCCGTGTGGAGTTGCTAGTCTCCCATCCGACTCATCCCCAGCTGACGGATAGGAGAATGCCTCCCAGATATGGGTTAGTATCGAGGAAATCAGGCGGAGGACCAAAACTAGCACCTAGGATACGACGGCCTCCATGTTAGGAGCGGTAATCCGACAGCGTCTGTTCTCCAAGTAGGAGCGGCTGAAAATATAGTCAGGAAAGCAACGGGAAACTACCTGACTTACATATATTCCCCAAGACATCACAATGGATACACAAAATCAAGCAACGGCCCTCAGTCCCGGGCACCCCTTAAATGGGGAGCCGGTGCTAAGAATCCCCCGGTCTTCCAATGATGTCTTCAGAATGAACCAAGAAAGGAGAATTGGCACGTGGAATGTACAAAGTATGTACCAAGCCGGAAAAGCGGCAAATATAGTGAAAGAGATGCAGGGCCTGTTTTACCATTAGGCCCATTAGGCCCGGGCCTAGGGCCCAATGACATGTGGGGCCCAAATGTGCAACATAAAAAAACTACATAATTATAAGAATATTTTTTTAAATATACATTTCCTCGATAAAAAAAATCAGGATACTCTTTCGCCATGTTTATAATCTGAAACTCAAAACAAAACTAATCTTTATTAAACAAAAAATAACAACTCGACAAAACGTAGGCTGATAAAAAAAAACATTTTATTAAAAATATACCAGAACAAAATACAGACAATGTAAGTGGGTAGGTATGCGAAACAATTTTGACGGTAAAAAAAACAGGCACCTACAAAGTTCAGCATTTTACAAAGTTAAAGTAAAGGCGAAAAAATGAGTAGTTAGTGTATAGTCCCAAATCTGGCTGTGTTTACTCTTATGTATCCAAACTTTTTTCGAAGAAAAGAACGTTAACCTCAGTGTATTTCTGTTATTTTGTATATTATTTTGTTTTTACTAATTTATGCTTTGGTTCAATAATTTTTAAAAAATCTTATTTCGTGTTTCTTTTTTAGTTTTTCTAAAATCTGTTATCTTTTATTAAAATGAATGCAAATTCATAAATAATAGAAAAGCTTAATTTAAATCTGAATAAAAACTACATTATAATTACTATTTTCAGTTCGAAATCGACACAAAAAAAATCAAGTGGGAGCTGAAGTCATATTGAGGCCCGAAAATTTGCTAGGGCCTAGGGCCCAACTCTTTGGAAAATAGGCCCTGAAGAGATGAAACGACTCCAGATCGACATACTAAGATGTAGCGAAACAAGATGGCCAAACTCCGGCCACTGCATTATAAACGAACACCACATATACTTCTCCGGAGATAATACCACCAGAAACAAAAACGGAGTAGCAATAATTATTAGTAATCAAACCAACATGACCGTAAAAGGATTCATCCCTATTTGGAATAGAGTCGCGTTAGTCAAGATCAAGGCTAAGCCATTTGACTTTAACATCATACAGCCATACGCACCGACATCCGAACAAGAAATAGCGGAGTTCTATGAACAGCTTAGAACTGCTCTCAAACACACACAGAAGGAAGAAGTTAACATAATTTTAGGCGACATGAACGCTAAGATCGGACAGGGAGAGGTTGAGGATGTGGTTGGTGGTTTTGGACTGGGAGTGAGAAGT